>JXTB01000412.1:131012-187642 GCA_002914805.1 Parasponia andersonii
AAAAAAAAAAATCATGTAGCTAAATAAGCAAATGGAATTCAGAATATGTAAAATATGTATTAGAGAGGTTACATTTATTTGCCATTTCTAATTCTCTGTTTCCTGACAGCATGGGACGTTGGTACCACAAAATGAATTGTGCAGCCATTTAAAAAAAAAAAAAAAAAACCATCATTAGAGAAAAATAAGTTCCATCCGTACCTTGCTTTGCTTGCTATTCATGCTCTAGTACATATATACGATATTTTTTATTTTCCAATTTTAGAAAGCGTATGTCGCGAAATGCTTACTCTTCTAAAAGTACCAAACCAATTGTTTCTTATTTTTCTTTTAGGAAACTACTGTATTGGAGAGAGGACCCCCATGTATAGAAACAGAAAGAGAAAACTTAGACGAACAGGGCATTGCAGAACTGTCTTCTTCGTCGCTAGGAGAAGAAAAAGTTGAGGAAAACTCGAAGGAAACTGAAAAGGTACCGAAGCATTTGAGAGTACTCTCTGGTTGTTAATTTACGTTTTTCTTGTTTGCTAACAATTATCCATAAAACAGGAAGAAGGCACTCACTTTGAACTCAAAAAATGTATTCCCAGTAGCATTTATTTTCCTTTCAAATTTTTTCTGATCTTCATAGAACATTTTGGTAGTTCGGAAAGTTTTAGATATTGTACTCTTAACTTGCAAACTTAATATTATTCCGCAGATTTCTAAAGAGTCAGAAACAAATGAAGCAGGTGAGAGTTTTCCATGTGAAACACAGAAGGAAATTGAAAGTTTTGTTGTTGACTCATTAGTTAAGCAAGAAGAAGAGAAGGAAGTCGATAAGGAGATAGTTCCAGTGGAGGCTTTAAAGAAGGAGAATACAGTTGAGGACAAATTTGCAACCGAAGTACCGGAAGAGGATTATGAAGTCAAAGCTACTGAAACAAGTACAGAGATAGCATCAAAAGGCGAAGCAAATCAACATATATTACATGAAGAAACTAAGACAGAACCAGCAGACAAGCTTGAAAATGTACTACAGGCAACGCCTGAAGAAACCGAGACAATACCAGCAAGCGAAGATGCTACAAATGTTACCTGCATTGAAGGGGAAGGACAAATTCAGAACCTTAAAGAAACCTCGGCATCAGAAAACAAGAACATCGATAATGCAATTGACTTAGCAAAGGAGGTATGACCACAGTATAAGCTTATGTGTGCATTTTGTTTTTTTGGACAAGTTGTCCAGCTATTTGACTTTATTTTGATAACCAAGTTCGAAGATGACAAACATCGGTGACTCTAAACAATATATATTTATCCACTGCTGCTTTGACAATGACATGTGCTATTAACTTGTGCCAGTAAAGAATCAATAGAATTAGCAAAAGCAAAACAAACAAAACTTCATTTTTGTTTACAGTCAGTTATAGTCAAAACATTGTTTATGTCCAACATACAAATTCTTCTGTTCCATCTTGTACTAATATATTTTCTGGTATACTTATTTAGTATATAATGAATCATCTCGTGACCATATAACTAAGGAGCAAAAAAAAAAAACACGTAGCTAATTTTGCAAATGGAATGCAAAATATGTGAAATATGTATTCATGGTTGGCATTATTTCCTTTTCTGATTCTGTCTTGGTACAACAAAATGATTTGTGCAGCCGAAAAAAAAAAAAAAATTGCCAAGTTAACCAAAAGAATCAGCACTAGCTGCTTGCTATACATGCTCTAATTTTTTTTTTTCAATTCTTGATGTTTGGAAACCTCCTTATGTTATAGGTGCTCGAGAGTACTAATGCAGGACAAGAATCCAAAGAACAGGTATTAAGGGAACTTGACGGTGTCGAGGATTTGCAACCAGAGTATATTGATACAGAAACAGCTGGAGACACCGAACAATCTCGGGTATTCTTCGATTGTGTATTTACGCATTTAGAAATGGTACGCAGCTAAATTTTTTATCTTCTAAAGACACCAAACCAACTGTTTCTTGTCTTTCTTTTAGGTAATTACTGGACTGGAGACAGGAGCTCCAAGTATTGAAGTAGAAAGACAAAACTCTGAAGAACAAGGCATTGCAGAACCATCTTCTTTGTCGCTAGGAGAAGAAATAGTCGAAGAAGACTCAAAGGATATTGTTAAAGTATGAAAACATTTGAGAGTACATTCTGTTTGTTAATTACCTTTTTATTCTTTGCTAAGAATTCTCAATAATTGTAAAACAGGAAGAAGACACACACTTTGAACCCGAAGAACATAATGAGGTGACAAATTTGGTCGAGGAAGTAAAACCTGAAAGCTTAGAAGACAATGCAAAGCCAGATAAGGACTTGGATACTGCAAAAACCACGGAAATTCCGGTGGAAGAAAAAGTTGGTGGAGAAGAACCTCAAGAGAAAGAACCTATTGTATATAGCTCTGACTCTGTCTCAACTGAAATTCACAGTGAAGAAAGCTTGAAGGAAGCAGAACCTGATAACAAGGAGAAGGTCAAAAGTTATGATATTACTGTTGAAAAGGACTTGAGAAACAGTGCAGATACTGAGGTACAATCAGACTCTATCGTCCCGGAATTTTTGAGTGACGAAACAGGCTTAAATGAAGCAGAATCAGATAACAAGGAGCAGGACAGAAGTTACAATAATGTTCCTAAATGGGAGGGACTGGAAAACAGTGTAGAAATTGGTGTGCAATCTGACTCTGTTTCAATTGCAACTGTGAGTGAAGAAACAAGCTTGAAGGAAAGTGAACAAGAAAGTGAGGAGCAGGTCAAAAGTCATGATATTGCTCCCTCAACTATAATTGTGAATGAAGAAAAAGTTGAGGAAAACTCGAAGGAAACTGAAAAGGTACCAAAGCATTTGAGAGTACTCACTGTTTGTTCATTTACATGGTTCTTGTTTGCTAACAATTATCCATAAAACAGGAAGAAGACACTCACTTTGAACTCAAAAAATGTATTCCCAGTTGCATTTATTTTACTTTCAAAATTTCTCTGATCCTCATAAAACATTTTGGTACTTCGGAAAGTTTTAGATTTTGTACTCCTAACTTGAAACTTAATTTATTCTGCAGATTTCCAAAGAGTCGGAAACAAATGGAGCAGGTGAGAGTATTCCACGTGAAACAAAGGGGGAAATTGAAAGTTTTGTTGTTGCGTCATTAGTCAAGCAAGAACAAGAGAAGGAAGTCGATAAGAAGCTAGTTCAAGTGGAGGCTTTAAGGGAGCAGAATACTGTTGAGGATGCATTTGCCACCGAAGTAGTGGAAGAAGATTCTGAAAATAATATCAAAGCTACTGAAACAAGTCTAGATGTAGCATCAAAAGGCGAAGCATATCAACATATATTACCTGAAGAAACTGAGACAGAACCAGTGGACAATCTTGAAAATGTACTACAGGTGACGCCTGAAGAAACCAAGACAAAACCGGCAAGCGAAGATGCTACAAGTATTACCTGCATTGAAGGGAAAGGAGAAATTCAGAACCTTAAAGAAACGTCAGAATCAGAAAATAAGAACATCGATAATTCAATAGACTTAGAAAAGGAGGTATAACCACAGTATAAGCTTATGAGTTAATTTTTCTTTCTTTTTTTCTTTTTCTTTCTTTTTTTTTTCTTTTGGGGGACAAGTTGTCCACCCATTTGAGTTAGGTTGAAAACCAAGTTTGAAGATCAAAAACATTAGCCGGTTTAAAATATATATATATATATATATATGTATATGTATATCAATCAACTGCTTTTATGACAATGACAGGTGAAATTAACATGTTTCAGTAAAGAATCAATAGAATTAGCAAAAGCGAAGCAAACAAAACTTCATTTCAGTCTACACTTTCTCAGTTATAAACATTTTAAACATTGTTTATGTCCAACATACAAATTCTTTTGTCCCATCTTGTACAAAAATATTTTCTGCCATAATTATTACTAAACAATAAATCATCTCGTTACCATGTATTTAACGAGGGAAAAAAAATAGCAATTCAAAGGGAATGCAAAAATATGTATTCATGGTTTGTTTATTTTCATTTTTCTAATCTGTCTTGGTACTATAAAATGATTTGTGCAGCCAAAAAAAAAAATGCTGAGAAAGCCAATAAATCAGAACTAGAGAGAAATAGCACTTTAAAAAAAAAAGTTGGTGGGGGGGTTGGAACTAGAGAGAAATTAGTTTTGTCCAATACTCTGTTTCCTGTACATGCTCAGACCTTTTTCCAGTTCTTGATGTTAGGAAACTTCCTTATGTTGTAGGTGCTCGAGACTACTGATGCAGAACAAGAAACCAGAGAACAGGTATTAAAGGAACTTGACAGTGTCAAGGACTTGCACCCAGAGAATACTGATACAGAAACAGCCGAAGACACCAAAGAATCTCAGGTATTCTTTGATTGTGAATTTACAACTTTAGAGGGCGTATGTAGCTTAATGTTTGATCTTCTAGAAACACCAAACCAACTTTTCTTGAATTTCTTCTAGGTAAGTACTGGAATGGGGACAATGGGGACAATACCTCCAAGTATTGAAGTAGAAAGACAAAACTTAGAAGAACAGGGCAATGCAGAACCGTCTTCTTCATTGCTAGGAGAAGAAATAATCGAGGAAAGATCAACGGATATTATTAAGGTACGAAAGCATTTGAGAGTGCTTTCTATTAATTACATTTTTCTTCTTTGCTAAGAGTTATCCATAACTATAAAAACAGGAAGAAGACACGTGTTTTGAACTCAAAGAACAGAATGAGGAGACAAATTTGGTGGAGGAAATAAAACCTGAAATCTTAGAGGAGAGTGCAAAGCCAGACAACAACTTTGATACTACAAAAACCATAGAAACTCCGGTGGAAGAAACTCAAGAGAAAGAACCAACTGTATATCCCTTCGACTCTGTCTCAACCAAAATTCACAATGAAGAAACAAGCTTGAAGGAAGCAGAACCAGATAAAAAGGAGAAGGTCAATAGTAATGCTATTACTCTTGAAGAGAAGGGCTTGGATATTGAAGTAAAATCAGACACTCACTCACCAGAAATTTTGAGTGAAGAAACAGGCTTAAATGAAGCAGGACCAGATAACAAAGAGCAGGACAGGAGCTACATTGATGTTCCTAAGGAGGAGGAACCAGAAAACAGTGTAGAAATTGGTGTACAATCTGACTCTGTTTCAGCCAGAACAGTGAGTGCAGAAATAAGCTTGAAGGAAGTTGATCAAGATAACAAAGAGCAGCTCAAAAGTTACGATTTTGCTCGGTCAAATATAGTTGTGAGTGAAGAAACAAGCTCGAAGGAAGCCAAACTGGACAACGATGAGCATGTCAAAATTTCTGAAATTGCTCCTGAAGATAAGAGACCAGGCAGCGATGTAGATGTTGAGGTAGAGTCTAAATCTGTCTCAGCTGAAATTTTGAGTGAAGAAACCTGGATAAAGGAAGCCAAACAAGAACACGAAGAGCAGGTCAGTGGATCTAACTCTAACACTGCTCTTGAAGAGAAGGGCACGACAAGCAATGTCGATACTAATGTACAAGGTGACTCTGTTTCAACTAAAACTGTGAATGAAGAAACAAGTTTGAAGGAAGCCGAACTAGATAATGAAAAAAATGTTAAAAGATTTGATATTGCTCCTGAGGAGAAGGGTCTGGTAGCTGCTGTAGATATTGAAGTACAATCTGTCCCTGTCTCTGCTGGAATGGAGAGTGAAGAAACTTGCTTGGCGGAAGCCAAAGAAGCTCATGAAGAACGGGTCAATGGTTCTAACATTGCTCTTGAAGAGAAGGATCTGGCAAGAAATGTTGATATTGATGTACATTATGACTCTGTCTCTACTCAAATTACAAGTGAAGAAACAAGTTTGAAGGAAGTAGAACCAGATAATGAAGAGCAAGTCAAAGTCCATGGTATTGCTCCTGAAGAGAAGGGTCTTGTAATTAACACAGATACTGAAGTACAACCTGAATCTGTATCAGTTGGAACAGATGAGAAAGAAAATTTCTTGAAGGAAGCCAAACGAGATGAAGAGGAGGTCGATAGTTCTAAAACTGCTCTAGAAGAGAAGGATCTAGAACGCAGTGTAAATATAGACGTACAACACGTTTTTGTCTCAACTGAAGTAAAATCCGAAGTTGTCTCAGCCGGTACAGAAAGTGAAGAAACTTGCTTAGAGGAAGCCAAAGCAAAGAATGACGAGCAAGTCAAAAGTTTTGATAGAGCTCATGAGGATGAAGGTTTGGAAATTGAAGAAATGGATTTGAAGGAAGCCAAACAAAATGACAAGGAGCAGGTAAAAAATTCTGATGTTTCTCCTGAAGAGAATGGTTTGGCTAGCAATGTAGGTGGTGATGTACCGCAAAAGGAAAATTCGGACTCAGAAGAGAGCAAAGAGCAGAAGATCCCAACAATAACAGGAGAAAGTGAAGAAAAAATAGAGCAAAAAGTGGAAGATGAAACTCCAACTACAAGAACTGAAAACAAAGAAAAGGAAACCACTGTTGAGAAAACTTTGGATGATGCACCAGAAGATAATCTTCAAGAGTCTTCTACGGTACCATTCGAAGAAAATGAGCTTAAGGTAATTGAATCAAATGAGTTATCAGATGAGACGACAGCTTCAGATAAAACCGAATCTGGAAACGCAAAGCTGCCTGTTCTTGAGCCAACAAAAGAAGAGGGGCTGTTGCAGAGGGAAGATGACTATAAATTGGAGTCTTATGTCATTGAGAAGGAAGTTGCAAATGAAGAAAATCAAAAGCAATTGGACCTGGAGCTGAATATTACCCGTGAGATAACCAGTAACGAAAATAGCTCTGCCTCAGGAGACGTAGGAATCTCAGAAAGGGAAGAAGCTAGTGAGATAAGCTACTTTGAACCTCTGAAAGACGAAGAGCAATCAGTAAAGTTTTCAAATAGTGTAGCAGTTTGTGCAGACATGGAAAATGAAAAGGCTATCTTGAAACAAAATAAGACTGATACTTACTCTGAAGGCAGCCTAAGAGGAATGGAAGGAGAACAAGCAGCCCTCGAATTAGAAGCAAGTGAAACCAAGAACGGAGAACATCCTAGAAATCAGGTTAGACACAGCGTAACTTTAATGTTTGTGACTGAATACTAAAAGAAGTGATTAAATTATTAATGCAATGTTTTCAAACTTGTAGTGCAAATAAACTAATTTGTAGTATTGTATTATGTGTGTGCGTGTTTACGTATTTACTTTTTTTATTTTATTTTTCTTGATAATTTCACTAAATTTCATTTCTTAAAATACGCTACCACCTATATTTTTCTTTATTCACCATATAATTTATCATCGTGTATCCAGAATCTTGAACCAGATGATCTGGGCCAGAAGCTTGCATCTACCTCTGATGTAATTCCCAAAGATCAAACCGAGGAAACACCTCCTTTAACAAAGAAGAGTGAAACTGAGGAAGAAGACACTAATATTCGGGAACAGAATCTTAAGTCTATTGAACAGCAAATATTAGGAGCAAACTCTGAAGGCGCAAAGGAAATAGAGCCCGAATTGACGGTTGTCGATCATGTCAGTGAAACACAATGCCTAAATGAGATCAGCCAGGGTGTCATATCAACTGAGGTAAGAATTTATATTCATAAAATTTTAAGGTCCTCAAGTTTTCTATTTGTGTTAACACTGTTATCCTAAAAAGGTGCATGAGGAAGTTGATAAAGCTGATGAAAGTGAAAACACGAAAGAACAAGTGATTGACAGAGAGAGCAACTTAAGGGGAATTCATCCAGAATCCATTCAAGATGAAAGAGCTGATAAGGTCAGCTTAATATTGGCATGAGAAATGTACTAAATTTTCTTGCTTTGTTTTATTTCTTTACTCCTTGAATATTTACTGGAATCTTACCTGACAGGAGAAAGCCTCTGGTTCAATAGTCACTGAATTTCTTAAAACAACAGACTCCAGTGAAAACACATTTGGTGTGAGTTCACAGGCTGAAGAACACACTACCAAGAAGGATGAAGCAGTCAAGATAGCAGCAGATGAAGGAAAAATAAATGAAGGAATGTTGAATCCTGTGGATGTCTTTATTGCATTACCTGAAGAAGGAAAGTCAGAACAAGAAATCAAAGGGGAAGTTGACGATCATTGGGATAAGAATGACACTTCAACTGCCAGAGAGGCAACAAGAGTATCAAACTTGGAGGAAAGTCAACTAGTTGATGAGCCGGTAGAGGCATTTGATAATGGCTTGGAAGAGAGGAATCTAGACTTGCTCAAAGCTGAGTGTGCTATACCAGCTGACAAAGGTGAACTGAAACTTGAAGAAACGTCCTTTAACTTAGTGCCTATGGATCAGAAAGACACAGCCACAGAGAATATTGCAGAGGAGAATTTAAATGTAAATGAAGTTGAAGAAAATAAACTATTTTCTTCTGTTGAAGGTATCGATCCAACTAAGGCAAGTCCTGACGTGGAAAAGCTGGAAGAGAAAATTAAAGAAGATGAAATCAGAAATGATCAAGCTCCTGAAGATGGAATCTCAGAAAAGCAATTGCAAGCACCTTCTTCCACGTTAGTTCCCAGGTACCAAGAGCCTGAAACAGAAACAAGAGTCAAAATAATTAAGGATGTTGACTCGCTAAGTACTGAGAAAGAAGCTTCTTCACCGATATACTTGCAGAAAGAAGAGCCCAGTGACCGAAAACTCCGTGAGGTGGCTGAGGAAAGGCTGGGAACTAATGAAACTGAAGAAGATATCAACACAGTTCATGAAACGGTGTTTGAAAGTAGTCAAGAAAGCACTTCAGCAGTTAGAAAAGCTGTAGACATCACCAATCAGGCTCTTTCTACTGGAATTTCAACTGAACAAGTACAAGTATCATCTTCTGCAGTGCATCCAGAGGAACCACAACCTGAAGCTACTGACCTAGTCAGGAAGACAGAAGAAGAGAACACAAGGGGGCTAGAAATTCTTGATAATAAGGAAGATGATTCTTTGGCAACAGAACAGGGAGAAGAGACGTACTTGAAGAAAGAGTTTGGAGATCTCAAAGTTGGCAAAAAGGTAGTTGAAAGATTGGTTGCTGATGATATTGAAGAAGAAATCATAGAAGCTCCAAGTACAGTGTCCACTGAAGATAGAATCATTACAAATCAAGATCTCCCTGCAGTGACATGGAAAGATCAATTTCAGGTATCATTGCACGATGAACAGGAGAAGAGTACTTCAACCACACTCAAGAAAGTAGATGAAGAGAACAAGAACGTAGCAAAAATTCTATACGATGAAGATTCTAGAGATTCTTCTGCTACAAAGACAGATAAAGAGAAATGCTTGCAGGAGGAACCAAGGGAGTACAAAGCGTCTGATTCTTTCGGGGAAGTATTGGGTTCGGATGAAACTAAAGAAACCATAAATGCTTCTCAAAATGTGTCTGAAACTAATTCTCAAAGCATTGAAGTCGTTCCTGATGAGAAAATAATCACTTGCGAGCCAATCCCTGATAAAACAGCGGAAGTGCAGCTTGTAGGACAATATGGTATCTTACTTCCCGGGGAACAAGACGATGGTATTACATCCACAACCAAAGCGATAGAAGAGGAGAACACGAAAGAAGTGGAAGTACTCACAAAGACGGTAGAAGAGACCAGGGAGCTTGAAGTCTCCGGGTCAACCGTGGATGTTTTGGGTGCGGATAAAATTGAAGACATCACTGAAGTTTCTGTAACAAAGGAGAAAGAAAATTCTCCAGGCATTGAAGTTGCTAGCAAAGATAGATCCCTTGACCAAGCTCTTCCAGTTGACAAAGACGAAATCATCACTGATAAGGTTCTCCCTGCTGGTGTATCAGCGGAGCAACTTCAGATACCATCCTTTCCTACTTCAATTCCCAATGAACAAGAGCAAGATGCTGCAGTCACAGTCAAGAAGATTGAAGAAGAGGAAACCAAGGAAGCTAAATTGCCAAATGAGGAGAACTTCAAAGATTCTAATGCTGAAAAGACAATAGAAGAGATACGCTTGTATAAGGAAGAAAATATACAGGGAGGTTCAAATGAAGTAACTAAGAAAGAAGGTGGGACCATCAATGAAGTACCAAAAATAGAGGCTCAAGAAACTGTAGAAGATGCAGAAAATGCTTTTTCTCCGTCAGAAAATGATGAAACGGCAGAATCAAGAAGAGCAGTCGTAGAAGCTTCCACTCCAGACGTTGCTAATCAGAAAATAGCTTCTGAGTTCGTCTCTGAAAAAGATCAGAGTCACGAATCGATCACCAGTATTGAAAATGTTGAAATCATTGAAAATCATCTCAAGGTAGCAACAACTGATTTACCAACTCAAGAGTATCAGCCTGAGACGACAATCGAAGCAGAACAAACCACGGCAAAAGAAATTTCAGAACAAGAGGTTAGTTGCAGGAAACTCTCTTTTTTCTCTATGTCAACGAAGCCGATCATAGATGGTTAACCCCACCTCTAAACACATATTATTAGTCAAAAAGATTCATAATTTGTCTCTATCTAATATGCAGGAAGTAAGAAGTATAGAAATTCCACATTGGAACAGGAGCCTCCACATAGAAGAAGCCCAAAGCTCCCATGAAAAATACCAAGAGCAAACTCCAACGGAAGCAGATAGCGTAGAGAGCACGGCAGCAAAAATCACAACCAGCAACAGGGGTGCTTCAATTCTCCAAGACTCAGTTGAAGAAACTTCACAAAGTGCAGAATCAAAAGACATAAGACCGAGAAATGAAACGTGGGCTGAAAGAGAAATCAAAGAAGAGGAACTTGGAGCAGAAAAGGAAGCGGACCATTCAGGTATAAGAAAAACAGGAACTGAACCGGCAATGCCTTCACTATCTGACCTGATGCAGAGCTCAACAGAAGAAAAAACACAAGTGGCTGAACACACAACCAAAGAAGAGGAGCCAAAAAGCAGCAAAGAAGCGGAACACAGTCCAACCCATGAAGGGAAAGCTGATGAAGAAGAACATGAAGAGGAGGAACATGAACATGAACACGAAGATGAAGATGAAGATGAAGACCACCCTGATACACCAATCCTTGTACAAGCCTCTAAAGACATTGATGCAAAAGCCACACGCAAGAAATCTCATGGTATATTTTCAGGGGTTGGCTCAAAGGTGAAACACTCAATCTCCAAAGTAAAGAAAGCCATTACAGGCAAGTCTTCTCATTCCAAGACACAACCCAGTAGTTAGAACAACCAATTGGGTGCCTACAACACTTATTATATTCGTACATATATTGTGGTTTTGAAAAGCGTTACTCAGAGGTTTGATTGTGTGAGTGAGTGTGTGGTTTTATCGGTTGTGCAGTTTTGAGATTTGTTATTTGTACAAAAACTTGTTTTTGAGTGTGAATAGATTGTTATCATGTCTACCCAAATTCTAGCTCTAGCTCAAATTTTAGATTCTGCACAAACATAAACAAAACAAGGAAGATAGACACTACCTCAAATCTATATAAGATATATATATATAGGAATTATGTACCGAAATAAACATGGTATATATAAATACATAGGAGCAATCAAAGAAATCGGAGAAGAAAAAGAGAGAGCGCGCTTACCCTTGGGGTAAGGACGCTGGAAGTGGAGATCGTCTCTTTGAAGAAACTATTCGCATTACTCTCTTTTTCATTCAAGACGATATTGATTTTTCTTGGAGAATCTGGAAATCGGCTTCGGCCCTTTTTTTTTTATTTTTTTGGTTTCGAATTCGTTAATATGTTTTGTTTTTGGTGTTATTGCGCGCCAAATTGAATCCAGTAGGAGAATCACAGCGACGCCATTTCCCGGTTCCGATTCCGATTTGGCTATTGGGCCTTAGAGGCCATCTTAGGCCCATCGCAAAAGCCGGGCTCTCATTCCGAGCTCATAAAGGAAAAGGGTGGCATTCTTAAGGCCTTCTTACAAAAATTCAGGCATAGAATTAAAAATTGAAAAACCCGGAGAGGCTGACTTTTCGAAAAAATCCTAGACTGATTAAAAAAAATATTAATTTTAATAAATATTTATAAAAATACTATTTTTTTTCAAAATTGACATATTTAGTGATACTTGAGTAACCATTTAAGTTACCTCACTTGACAGGTTATCTCAAGTTATCTTACAAAAAAGATATTATTATAAATACTTTTAAAATTGATATTTTTCTAATTAAATCTGGCATTTTTCCGACAATTTCAAGATCCGGGGTTTTTTTAATTTTTTTATCATAAAAAATCTAATTTCCTCCAATTTTTAATGAAATAATTAAGATTCCAAATAAATTTTTTTTTTCTAGACAGTCAATTTTCTACACGACACAGCGATAAGACTAAAAAATAAACATGAAATAAATAGATTTGGATAGCACATTTAATTTTTGTGTCAACTCGGATCGAATTTTAAATCAACCTCGAAAATGACACGTCTAATACATTTAATCATTTTTGTGTCAACATGGTATGTTTATTAACATATTTATGTGTAACACATTTAATCATTTTTGTCTCAACATGACATGTTTATTAACATATTTATATGTATTCACTTTAATTAATTAGTGTATAATAATATTAAACATAAGTTATTATGTCAACTAATCGTGTTAAAGGATATTTAGATAACATAACACAATTATTAGAAGGACTAATCATGTCTTGTTACTGTGTATTAATAGCGTCTCAATCATATTATATTCAAATTAGAATTTTGTCGCACGACAATCTATCATCTCAAATACGACAATTACACGAATTTTCAGACTTCCGTTTAATATCACCTTCTAAAAAACTTCGTTAATTCTTATCCCAAATGTTTATTCTATAAACCCATGCCTATTTGAAATTGCAATAATCAATAGTAAATAGCTCGTAATTAGAGCTCCCTTAAAATAAACGTTATTTTCTTTCGTCTCATGCAATTAGGTACGTATCCGTAACGAAAAGAAAATGAAAAGAGAATTGTGTTTAAAAACCAATTAGCTACACACACCTTGGAAATCATAACCATCCTCGTTCATTTTTTTATTCCTTTTCATTCCATTTCCCCTCCCTCCTCCTTCCACACATTCTATTTCCATTACGAAATAGCAATGGCTGCTACATTAAAAATCTACTCACGAGACGACGTATACAATAGGCAAAATTTTTATATATAAAATTTTTATTAAAACTTCATAAAAAAGATACAGTAATGTTAAGCAACAAAACTTCTATTCTCTTTTTTTTTTCCCCTCTTTGTTGTAAACAGATATTCAAAAAGACTAAAAGTCATTAAATAAACATACATTTGAAAAAAGAAAAACACAAAATTTGTGGGCTACCACTTCAAGTATACTTGGAATTCTGACGCTCTTCAATTTTTTTCTTCCGTTCCTTGAGAAGATTAACATGATCCTGCTTTCGTTGTTTGCCTTTCTGTTTAAGAGGAAAGATATGTTAGTCATTTAACCACAGTAAGTTTTAGTTCACTATCAACAAGGAGAAAATTCCATGATTATAAGTAACTCGATGCAAAAGCATTAACTTTCTTTTATGCTCACAATGTGTGTCACGATCTCCAAAAGTTCATCAACCTTCTCTCAATTAGCCCAAGAAAAACATAAATTTAATATATATATATATATATATATATATATATATACACGTATGTATGTATACGTACTGAGATGTGTGTGTGTTTTTGTCAAAGAAGAAAAAGCAGATATTACAGATTTTCTTTGCCAAAAATACAAAAAGCAGCAATTTTTAAACGAATGGGCAAGTTTTTTGATCAAGTAATAACAGATAATGCCGAAAAGTAACAACAAAATGTTAAATTTTTTTGGAAAAATATTAAAAAGAAATGAAAGCATTTTAGAATCAATGTAAATATTACCATGATGGCTTCAAGAAGCCCTCTCTTTTTACGCGGCATCATAACCTTTGACATGTTGGTGGTATCCTCAGCAACTTGTTGAAGATCAGGAAGAGATTCTTCTCCAACTTCCATGTCCTCAGCAGAAGCCCCTTGAAGTTCTATCTTTATTTCATCTTCATACTGCTTCCGAAGGGTCATCATCTGCATCCAGTTAGAATTTGTTAAGGCCAATCAGGACCCAAGTGATGAAGCCCAATGCAAAATACCAGAGTGGTAAACGGAAAAAAATAATTAAAAAGAAAAAATGAAACATAAAAAATAATTCTGAAGTCAAACGAAATGTTTCTGGAAAAAATACACAAAAGAATTGTGTACCTGTCGCTTTCTCTCAGCAGCTTCATTAGCCTCTGCTCTATCAATAACACCTTCTGCCAGTAAACTCTGAGGATCTTCCAAATCTTCTCTACCCACACCTGGCAATGGAAGGAGTTGATTTTTGGCTGCCGCCTGCAATCGCTTAATAGTCTCGGCATAGTCTGGAACATATCCTTGTGCATCATTGTCAACGAAAGGTGACAAGTGTGGTGGCGGAACCCTGTTAAAAAACAAACACGTCAATCATCTGACAACTCATAGCCAGAATATTAAAAAAAAAAAAAAAAAGCAACGTACAAGATGATTAAACATCACGTTCCTTGGGCTCCTGAATAAAACATCCTTCTATTTTAGGAATTTCATTTCACCTTCCAGCCAAAATGTTTGACGATACAATTAGAAGTATTGTCATTCTTTTTGTTTTATTCAAGTAAGAGTAATCCTCTCATTCATTCGTTACATGTGTCATTGGTTTCAGAACTTTATCATATTGAAATGTGTTATCATGATGCAACCCAAATCATGGAACAGATTTTTAATGGAAATTTGGAACAAGTAGCCCTCAGTTAATATTACCTTCCAACCAAATAACCCTCAATCGGCAAAATGATCCGTGCATTTACACAATCATAAATCCACTGTGGTTGAACATAATCTCTGGAAAGGATTTTACGAGTCTGTGATGGCCTGTCAACAATCTGCACAAAGAACAACAATTTTTAACGGTGATAAGCTACAGATCAACCTGTTTTATTTTTAGTATCTTATATTATGTCTCCAAATGCAAACCTGATGGGTAATATCATCATCATTTTCATCATATGGAGCCCCATCTCCTTCCCAGGATACCATACCACCAAAAGCAGGAATAACAAACAGCAGTGACTCTCGAGGAACCTGAAACAAGCAAAACATTAACTCTCAGTTAGTTTCTTTCTTTTTTTTCCCTTCTCGGCATAGAATGTAACACAATTAACTATCAAAGTACAAACACAACAGAGATCATTGCAAGCAGTATCAAGTACCAACTGGATGTAATAAAGAAACAATAACCAGCAAAGATAGAACAGTAGTTTCACTATATTAAATATTGTTAGCTTTATCATTTTTCAGTTCACTTCTAGCACTAGGATGTTCCTTCACCAAACAAACCATACTCTCTGTATGAGAAACTACGATACTGCACATCAAAATGGATATTGGTCCCACCTCACGGCTCAAGAAGAATTTCATGTTTCTGAAGAGTTTCTTGCATTCCTTTGTGTCTTCATCCTCCTCATCCTCACCAGCAACATCTTCAACAAGATGCATCAGCGCACCAGGTTCATTGGAGGGGAGTTGCTGCTGAAGTTGGGCTAATCTTAATTCAGACTCTTCAAGTGAAGTCTCCTTATTCTGGCCCTGACCCTGTTCAGACCCAGACAAACTAGAAGCCTGAGGATCTACCAAGGGAGCTCTAGTGCTAGCAGCAAACCATCTTGATAACGCATAAAGATCTGCAAAATCCATTGAACTAAATTATTAAAAAATGACATAAACAAGCCAATCAACAACGAAAAAACTTATCGGTAGCTTAAACTGGCCAAAACAAAATGAGAACCCCAGAGAAAACATACCTGCTGCTAATGCTTCCAACCGAGGATCAAGGATTGGTGGATACTTTACATTTATGGAATGGTAAAGATGACAACTGACAAAGGCAAGAAGAGTCTACACACAAAAGAAAAAATATATATGGTAAGAAATACACGACATAATCAAGGGTATAGAATAATCGTTTTCTCCATCAAATAATTATTTTCACATATATAAAACACAACCTCATTGAATTCTAGATATGTTAGCATGACATTGAAATCAATATCATCAGTCAAAACTTGCTGCAAGGCATGGGGGGTCAACCATGTGATCTTTTGCCCCTGAACTTCTGCCTGCACAAACAAACACCAGATACATGTAAATCCATATTGACGATGTTTACAAACTCTTCTTACAAAGACTTAAAATCCCACCGCAACAATAAGTATGCAACTATACCTGATAATATATTCCTTTCACAGAGACAAAGACCTTGCGCAATTTATGAGTGCAGGAGATGTAGGCTTGCCATTCATGACTTAACCTAGAAAAGGAATCAAAGGAAACCCAGAGATAAAGTGTCAACGGTACTATGACTGCATGGATTGGTTTGAATAATAATATGCCACCAGTAGTTATAACTAATTTTTCATATACTCAAAGGGTCTACCTTCGACAGCTATGGACGCGCTTTACTTCAACTTTTTCCCTCTCTAGTGCAGGTAAAGCCGCAAAAAGGTGCACCATTGTAAGACAGTCATCCAAATCTCGAAGTGCGTCAATAAATTTTGGATACCTAAATTCCAATTATGCAAAAACAACTATCTTTAGATATTTGTTCAATCATGTACAGGAGCAATAGAAAAAACTCGAAATATATATATACATACATATAAAATGGGAGGAGACAAACCTCTCTCGAATAAGTCTATCAAGTTTGTAATTGGGTTTTTGAGTTTCTAGTCGCTTTGCACGTTCCTCGTTCTTTTTTGCCTTAGCTTTTTTAATCTTCTTATCATAAACCCTCGTTTCTCTAAATGTCTCAAGTAAAGGTTCATGCTGAAGAAATGCAATATCCTTCAAGTGATAATAAGTGTGGTGATTGCCTTTCACCTTCTTCTTTGGCTCTCGTGGAAACACACCCTTAAGAATGCATAGTTTCCTACAATATACAAAAGCATGAAGAAAAAAAAAAAAAAAAAAACAGGTGACTAACTACAAGAACGAGTTCAACATACAAAGAGCATTTAAACCCAAACCCGAATCTTAAAAACGTATCTTGAGCTAAGAAAGTCCCCGACCCATTTGCGTTAAACAACGAGCGCACACCTACATACATATGTACATGTGTATGAAATGACCCAAGAGAAATAGATATGTTTATGCTCTCTTTTCCACTAGGAAGCGTAACTAAACAACGAGGATAAAACGGGTAAAAAANTTTTCGATTTTAAGAACACAAACAGTTGACAAAAATGTGTACATGAATGTACATAAACATCACAGTGGAGCACAAAAGCTACAAATCCATGGCCGTTAGTTACTTAGGGGAAGGAGGGACAGACCTGAAAAGAGGTAGATTGACTTGAAGATGCTTGACAGCTTGGGACCTGGTAATGTACCTCGCAGCGTTTCCCTCCTTTTTCTTTCCCTGGAAAGAAAAAAACACGCGAGAAAATCAGGGAGAAATCACGGAAAAATGAGCAAAGTTCGAAGAAAGATACCGCAATTCAACTTACAGGAGGTCTGTAATGCTTTCCCATCGTGGGGAGGCGAGGCTGCGGGAGGGAAATAAGAGAGGAGGAGACCGATAGGGTTTAAGAGGGTCTATATAACAACACATTTGGTGATGTGATATTTTTAATTTTGGCCAAAAAGACCCCCAATTTGCACTCAGTTTGGCAAATTGTCCAAATTCCAAAATTGAAAGCGGCAGTTAAATTCTTCCCCACGTGTTCCACATATGAATTGTTAATTATTTTTCTCTTTTACAATTAAAGGATTAATCTTTCTAAAATAATTAAAAAAATTTACTCCATGAAAAAAATAATTAAAAGAAAAAAGTCCTAAACATTATCAACCCAAGGTTTAAATGAAAACCTGAAATTCTGCAATTCAAAAAAAAAAGGGGGGGCTTTTTAATACAAAAACTTCACAAACTCAAAACAAATTAATAAAATTAATCATAAACTCAATTTTTCAAAGGCAAATCTATGAAAAAATAAATTAATAAAATTAATCATAAACTTAATTTTTTGGAACAAAACTTACGAAGTCCCTAATATTAGTTATGTTAGGAAAAAAAAAATATTTTTGTTAGTTTTTTTTTTTTTGCGTTTAAGTTTTCATTATTTTATTTGTGGCTTTTAGGTCTTCATTCTTAGATTTTGATCTTTGTTTCATATTAATCCTTCTTTTTTTTTTCTTTCAAATAATGTCGTTAAATAGCATTTGCCTAAAATATGCACATTTCAAAGGTAAAATTGGAAACAAAAAAAATTATTATTTTTAAAAAAAGTTAGGTTATCATTTTCGTTTAAGACGAATGTAAGAAATTGGAAAATTTTATATGGTTCTAATATGAATCTACTTTAGTCCAAATATTAATATCTCTAAAATAAATGTAAATGAATAGATTGCTAATTTTATGAGATATATATATTACTATTTTTATGTTTTATTATTCCAATTTTATGAGATATATATTGCCAGTTTTATGAGTCATATATTGCCAAAATTTTATATAGTTCCCATATGGATATATTTTGGTTCAAATATTCATATACCTATCTTCTAGATTTATAAATACTTTGACCTAAGTAGATTTATATCAAAACTATATAAAATTTTCTCATTTTATTCTCTCTGTCTTGAATAAGAATGATAACCCAACTCTTTTTTTTTAAATCAAAATTTCTATTTATTTCTAATTTTATCCATGAGATGAACATGTTTGGGCAATTGCTAATTAATTGTAGTTCTGGACATAAAAGATTAAAAATAATTAATATAAAACAAAAATATAAGAATGATGACCTAAAAGCTATATATAAAAAATGAAGACTTAATCATTCAAAAATTAACAAAAATACTCTTTCTCTCTAACATAACTAATATTAGGAAACTTTAGGGGTTTTTATTCTGAAAAATTAATTTTAATATTATTTTTACTAAATTGTTTTGAACTAGTTTGAGTGGTTTTTATATTAAAAAGTCTAGAAAAATAATAACAATAACTAAAAGAAATCCCACAGACTCCATCTTCGTTGAGAGCGAGCGCTCTTCTCCGTTTTTCATAGGTTTTGCTTCCAATGTGATCTCACAAACTAGAGAAAAAAAGAGAAGAAACTTGAAGACAAAAATAATAAGGGAGAGAAAGAAAGGTGGAGCAGAAGTAGATAATATAATGGATATATAGGTTGAAAGCCGTCGTCGACTTAGTTCTAACTCTTTTATCTCCCTCTCAAAAATTTTTTCCTTTCCAACTAGTGCATGGTCTAGTTGAGATAGGCCTATGAGGTTTGATACTTTGTGCGATTTGGGGTTCTTATTCTATATTTTTTCTGGGTTTTTTAGCAATATTTTTTTTTACAACATGTAATTTTTTGAAAAATTTAGATAGATGACTAATATTTTAAAATTGATTAAATAGTTATCCATTTTTTAAATTTTATAGCTAAAAGTCTAGGTATATATATTTTTACACTTGATAAATATATTTATCTACCAAGTTTAGTTACTGTACTAAAATATATTGGGTATATAATTTTTTGTACTTAGTATATAAAATTTTACACTTGGTATATAAATTTATATATCAGATATTTTGCTATAACATTTGACAAATAGATATTTATTTAAATTGAGCCCAAAATTTAGTCATATTTCTATAAGTCCCTAATTTTTTGGGAGGATTTATGATTTGTTTTTATAGTTTTCTAATATTATGTCACAATAAGGACGAGAAATGTTAGATTAGAATTTTATGGGCATTCAGGACTTTAATTTTAATAATAATAAAACAAATCATTTCCAATAGTGGTGGAGACCTATTGTTATATATATATATATATATATATATATCTATATATATATATATATATATATATACACCAATTTAGTAAGTTTTTTTTTTTAACCTATTTATAAGTATTATTTTACCTAATTAAAATTTGTCACACACGTCTTTTCATGATAAAAGGTGGAGAGAGAAAAATATTAAATAATGTGTATTTATTTTTATTTTTTTTCAACTACTCAAATTATGATAGCCGTTAGATTATAATTCAACGGCTAAAAAAATATCTATAGATAGGTGAAAAAAAATATCTACAGGATTATGACCTATATATATACACACACATACATATATAGAGAACTTATACAGTAAGAATATTTTTTATTCCCTATTGATAGAGAATTTACTTTTGATTGTTAGATCTTAATCCGACGGTTACAAGAATAAATACTATCATTTAATTTACATTAGAAATTGTTTCAATATATTTAATTGTAACTATTAGATTAAAATCTAAAGGTCAAAATTGATTCTTTATCGATGAACAACAAAGAAAATCTTTATTGTACTAGTTCTTGTATATATATATATATATGGCATAGAGATCAATAAGTCGTAAACTCTATATAAAGTAGGGGAATTTAATTATAGAAAATATGGCAAATTTGAAAAACTCAAACAATATTAATAATAGACATCATGGGTCTATTTTTCATATTTATGTTAAGCATAAATATAGAAAATAAATATTTAGTTATTAAATTATTTTATTAGTTGTTATTNCATGCACATTTTTTTATTGTAAAAAGTAATAGAGAGAAAGAACATTAATGATGTACGTCTTTTTATGCACTTTATTATAGCCATTGGATCACCATTAGATGGTGATTCAACGGCTAAAAAAAAAATACCTACCCATAGGTTAAAAAAAAAAATACCTATTGGATTGGCAACCTATATCTATATATATATTATATATATATATATTAGTATACAAAAGTTATATTTTTTACAACAACAAATTTTATTAGAAGAAAAGATTCTTCCAATCAAAATAACTCATTGTCCATTCTTAAAATAAATTTAGCTAAGTCACGTGTCATTTTGTTAGTTTTATAGTATACATGTTTAAGTAAAACACTACGAAAATGTGATAATAATCCAATGCATTCAACAATAGATTATCAAACTTCAAATCACAAAAATTAGGAGACCTAATGTTTAAAGGATAAGACAACTCATTAAAACAAAAAACGAAAAAGAAGTGGAAAAAGACAGCAAGAATAAACACAGCTACGTTGAGAGACTTTTATTGACTTTTCTTATTTTGTTATGAGATTTTTGTAGGGTGTTCATCTTTTGGTTTGGTTTTACTTGTTTTTTTATTTATTTTTTGGTTGGGGTTGCTTTCAATTGTTTTTTTTTTTCCTTTTAGGTGTTAATCTTTGAATAGTTTTCAAAGAAAATTAATAAATGTATTATCTGCAAAAAAAAATATATATATTGAAGTATAGTCTTTTTACAAATTTAATTATATTTTTTATCTTGTGTAAAATTGTACTTCAATATTTCAAATTTTTGTAAATCTGTATATTGTGTATATAAATTATACTTCAATATTTCAAATTTTTGTAAATCTGTACATTGTGTACATAAATTTACCGACAAATTTCTCATTAAATATAAAATTTGTATTGAAGATATCTTATTTCTATTTACTAACATCAAAAAATTATTAAGAATAACTTAAAACAATTAACATAAATCATCCAATTTATACACATAATATATAAATTTGCAGAATTTTAAAATATAAATATATTATTATGTACAAACCAAAAAACAAAGTTAAAACTGCAAAAAATGAGTTAAAATTACAAAAAATTAATACTTCAAGGTATTTTTATTTTTTAGTTATTCCTTAATAAATAATTAAAACCTGAATGTTTTGACACACATTATATTACATAATTACTCTTGATTTAAATTGTTGTTATCTATTTTGGACAAATAGCCACCAGAGTGAAAGTCTAGGGTCTTTTTGGCCAAAGATAAATCTTTAGGGACCAAATCATCAGCTTAAATAGTCAAAAGGATTACCCCAGTTTTTAAAAGCGTCGCCTTGGAAACGACTATTAAATGGAGGAACAGCAAATATAATAGAATATAAATAAAACTTTTCAAAGGACAAGATCGGTTAAATAAAGAAATATTTTGGGTGAACGTTATTTTCTTTATACTTTGTTTTAGTATATATCCATTTTTTCTTTTTATAACTAAATGAATAGGTATATATATTTTTATATTTGTATATAAATATACATATTAATTTATTTTACACGTTATATAAATTAATATATTAATTATTTTGTTATAATATTTAAAAAATTATCATTTATTTAAAATAAGTCTAAAATTCAGTCATTTTGTTAAAGACGCTTAAGTAAGGGCATATATTTATATAAATGACAATCAACTATATAATGAGATAGTAGACATAAGGGCAACAAATAAACGATGATTTAATTTGACAAAGCCAGAAAAAAAAGACAACTTGAGAGGAAATTGATTATGTCAAAATTGCACATGTTATTCATGATTATTCTCAAACCATGTGTTTAAAGTAATTAAGAGAGACTAAACGAAACTCGACCTGCATTTGCGAACTAAACTCTATCATTCACCTCTTGTCTTGAACCATGTGTTTAAAGTAATTAAGAGAGACTAAACGAAACTCGACCTACATTTGCAAACTAAACTCTATCATTCACCTCTTGTCTTGAAGAATTTGACAAATTATTTTACATTATACATGGCATGCTATGTTGTATGTAAAACACACAAAAAAAAAAATGTTGTGAAAAATTTCAATTATAGAATTCATTTTTGACTTCTTAAATAATAGAGCCATCCTTTTGGATTTCAATTTACAAATAAATCACTCTTCACTGAATTAAAACAATAAAAGACTAAAGTAGTACTCTTAGTCAAACCTATAATTTAAAAAAATAAAAAGAGATAACACCAAACATATTGTTCTATTAGAACTAAAATACAATGTTTAATTAGTCGCTATACAAAAACTAATAGTTACCATTCTATGCTCTTGCACAAGGAAAATATATATTATATATATATATATTATTCGTTATATTTTGGTCAAATATCTCAAAAACAATATCTTTATTTTACGGCCGCAAAAGTGTTTATGAAAATAAACCGGAGCCATGTTGCTCTATACAATGTTTTGCGACATCTCACAACCAATAATAATTGGATCAATATTTTCTACATCCATAGAAAAATCTTGCTAAAAAATTGTTAGTGTAACTTCGAATTAGTCTCACATTGGTCAGAGCTAATTATTTTAAGATTTTCGACTCTTATTTAAGTCCTACCAGTTATTTAGGGATTCTTGACTATGATACAAGAAGAAGGGAGAGGAGGATGCTAATGGAGACGATGGATAGGTAATATTTGGTTAGGTTTTGAGGGTATTGCCAGGATTCGTTGATATTTAAAACAATAAGAAATCACGAAAATTGAGCAAATTCGACGAAAGAGATTATTGCAATCTATAATTCAAGAACTTACAACAGATCTATAGTGCTTTTACATGGTCTGCAATTCAGGAACTTAACTTACAAGAGATCTGTAATGCTTTTCCATGCTCTGCAATTCAGGGACTTACAAGAGGTCTATAATGCTTTCCCATGGTGGGAAAAAGAAAGAGGGAGTTGATGAGAAGACGAGTAATATTTAGGGTTTAAAAGAGTCCACGTAACTAAATATCTCTCGGCTAATTGGCGCATTTTGTCCTTTCACTATTTAAGTTGTGATAATATGATTAAAAAAAAATATGTGTTGTGACGATATGATCCATGATATTTTAATATTGGATGATGCTTAACTAATATACCAAATTTTTAGTACTTACGCATAAACCATAATAATATTTAATGGGCACTAATTCAATACGTATATTTTTTAGTTGTATCATTTTAGTCAATAAAAAGTTATCATTCATATTTTTTATAATAAAAAATAAGAGAAAAAAATAATATTAATAATATACATCTTTTTATACAATTTATTTTAGTCGTTAGATCACCATTAAATGATTATTTAATGGCTCATTTAATGACTAAAAAAAATATTTACATATAGGTAAAAAAAAAATATACCTATTAGATTGACAATCATAATTAATCTATTTACGACAAATCAGGTATCATGGTAAAAAAAAATTGGTATAATAATTGTGTCCCACAGTATCATTATTTTATTCCCCCTAAAAGGACCCTGAATTTGCATTATGTTGACAAATTGTCCAAAATTAATAGCGGCAGTTAAATTCTTCCCTACATGTTTCCACATATGAATTGTTGATTATTTTTTTTAACAATTAAAAGATTTTACTCAATGAAAAAATTAATTAAAAGAAAAAAGTCCTAAAATTTATCAAACCCAAGGCCAGGGCATTAAACAAAAACCTGAAATTCTACAATGAAAAAAAATAAAAAATTAAAGAGAACTAAAAGTAAACTCACGGACTCCACCTCCATCTCCATTGAGGGCAAGTACTCTTTTCTGTTTTTCATAACCTCTGCTTCCGGCAAAATCTCACAAACTAAAGATAAAGATAGAAATAGAAGAAACTTGAAGAGAAAAATAAGAATGGGAGAGAAGAACGGTGGAACAGGAATAGATGATATAACGGAGATGTAGGTTAAAAACTTTCGACTTAGTTCTAGCTCTTTCATCTCCATGTCAATTCTTTTTTTTTTCCCCCAACTAATGTATTGTCTGGTTGAGATTCACCCATAGGGTTTGATATTTTGTATGATTTAGGATTCTTTTTCTTTATTTGTCCTGGGTCTTTGAGCAAGATTTTCTTTGAGTATTGGTAATTTTCTTTGAGTTTTATGAATTTAATTAGGGGTAAAATAACACCCTCAATTTTGAATGTTTTATAATTTAAACCTTAAAATTTGGACTCTGTTAGATAATGAATTAAGATTAAGAATTTCTAAAAATTAATACATTAGTATGATTTTTCAACCAACTTTAGTAATGAAAAAATAATATTATTTTTTATAAAAGCTGGAATAATTCTTATTATTCTCCTTAATTTTAAGGATATTATTATCTTTTGTCAATCAAAGTTATTCAAAAAATCAACTCAGAGTGTTAATTTTAGAAATTCATAATCTAAGTATATTATTTTGCAGAATCTAAACTGTAGAATTTAAATTATATAACATCTAAACTCAAGGTATTTTCTTACAGTTTACCCATTTAATTATTCTAATTTGTAGGCTTTATAGATTTCTATTATTATATGTCACAACAAGGAAGAGAAATGTTGGAATTGGAATTTTATGGGTTTTATAGACTTTAATTTTAATAAGGGATAATATTAAAAAAAAAAGATAGTATCATTTTTATATCCTATCCTGTATTTTGACACTTTGTTTAGTATATATCTTCTATTTTAGTTATTATCAACATTAACTCTTAGATTTAATATTTGTTACAAATTTAGAGCTTTTAATTTACTAAAATGATTTAATAAACTTACTATTGAATGAGTTTTTATATAGTTTATATTCAATTTTTAAACAATAACTTGGTAAAGTAACGACTCTAAATTGGTGCGAGGATATAAATTTATAACAGATTTCAACTCTAAAGATCAATGTTAATAATAGCCAAAACACAATGTATAATTTGAACAAAATATCAAAATATATAGTATAAAAGTAATAATATCGTAAAAAAAACCCACCACTTTTAGTGTTTTATAAAAAAAAAATATATCAAATTAAACATTCAATTTATATTTTCCTATCAAATAGAACCAAACAAACACACTTAGTCAAAACTGGAACTACAATTTGTTTAAAAAGACAATTTTACCCTTAAACTCATAAAATATACATTAATAAAAATAAAAAAAAATTTCATTATTTTTATTTTTGACATTTAATTGTTTTGAATTATTTAAAATCATTTCAGTTTCAATAATTATTATTTCACTTAATATGGTTAAAAAAGAAGGAGAAATGAGGTTTTTTTCCCTAAATTTTTCCATTCTTTTAAAAAAAAAAACCTTAATTTTTTTGAATCATTTAAACTCTTGAAAAAAAAAAAGATCAAAATGAAAAAAAAAATTAACTTTTGTCATTCTTTTTATAATAAAATGCTTTGAATAGATGAAATTATTTTTACCTTAATATATATTATTTTCACTTNTAATTATTATTATCATTATTATTTATAATAAAATGAACCATCTCCAGTAAGGGTGGAGACCTAATGATCAAAGGAGAAGACAGTTCATTATAACAAAAAACGAAAAAGAAGTGGAAAGAGATGACAAGATTCAACACAGCTAGACTGAGAGATTTTTGTTGAGTTTTTTTTATTATGTTATGAGATTTTTGTGGGTATTCATCCTTTGGTTTGGTTTTACTTGTTTTTTACTTTTTGTGGCTGGGTTACTTTCAATTGTTTTTTTCTTTTAGATGTTAATCTCTTAACTGTTTTCAAAGAATATTAACAAATAATTAAAGCCTGAATATTTTGGGCACACATGATATTATGTAATTACTTTTGATTTTAACTGATGCTATCTATTTTGGGCAATTAGCTAACGAAATGAAAGTCTAGGGTCCTTTTAGCCAAAAGCAAAACTTTCGGGACCAAATCATTACAACTCAAAATAGTCAAAGGACCAAATGTTCCAATTGCCCCTAGTTTTTAAGAGCATCCCCTTGGAAATGACAATTAAATCGAAAAACGACAAATATAATAGAAAATAAATAAAACTTTTAAAACGATGATCTGTTAAACAAAGAAATATTTTGGTGAATATCCTTTTTTTAAACACTTTATTTTAGTATATGTCTATTTTTTTTATAGCTAAATAATAAGTATGTATATTTTTACAGTTAGTATATAGATATATGTACTAGTTTTAGTTTATATACTGAGTATATAAATTTTTATATTGAATATAATATTTTACACGTAGTATATATACTAATATACCAGTTACTTTGCTATAATATTTAAAAAATGGGAGATTGTAGTCAGAAGAACAAAACCAAGATTATAGTAATATTCTAGTTTTGATACTGGTTTAGTAGGTCAAAAATGCACATATTGTTCATGACTATTCTCAAACCATGGTTTTAAGTAATTGAGATAGACTAAACTAAACTTGACCTATATTTGCAAACTAAACTCCATCATTCACCTCTTATCTAGAAGAATTTGACAAATTATTTTACATTATACATGACATATTATGTAGTATGTGCAACATAAACAAAAATTGTAGAAAATTTCAATTAAAGAATTAATTTTGAAAATAATTAGGCCATCCTTTTGGATTTCGCTTTACAAATAAACCACTCATAACTAAATTAAAACAATAAAAGACTGTAGTAGTAGTACTCTTAATCAAACCTAATTTTCTTTTTTTTTTTTTTTAAAAAAGAAAGGTAATACCAAAATATTGTTCCATTAGAACTAAATACCATGTTTAATTACTTTGTTATATAAAAACTAAAAATTCTTACACAAGGAAAATATGTATTAAATATACTATCCATTGTTTTATTTTTTGGGTCAAATTTCTTAAAAATGATAATAATGTATTTATTTTATGCTGCAAAAGTGTTTTCGAAAATAAACATAAGCCATGCACTTTGTATTGTTTTGCAACATCTTAGAACTAACAATAATTGAATCAATACTCTATCCATCTATGGAAATATCCTGCTAAAAAAAATTTTAGTGTAATTTTGAATTAGTCCCACGTTAGTGGGAGCTAGTTATTTTGGGATTTTTGACTCTTACATAAGTTCCAAATGCTAACGGAGAAGACAGACATGTAAAATTTGGTTAGAGTTTGAGGGCATCACCAACAAAATTGAAAAAATTTGACAGCATACGTCTGAAAAATGACAGATATTAAAATAAATGACATACTGAAATCAACTATATAGGACAAAAAACTTAATGATTTTATATTATAAGATTGTAGCTTAGAATGACAAAAAAGAAACAACAACTTAATTTTTTTTTTAAATAACAACTTATGAGAAAAATATAGTATTGTAGTGATGTTTTGGTTCCAATGCATCGAACTCTACCTAAATTTGTAAATTAGCCATTTGAGTAATAGGCTTTAAAGTTTATCTTAACTAACTAAGCTTTTAAGTTTTACCAAATTTGACCTACCAGAATTTGACATTTATTTACTTATTATATTAATTATTTTAAAAATTTTAAACATATGTAATATTTATAAAAAAATTAAATAGTACATTCAAAATTTTTGTACTATTACTTTCCATTTAAAGGATCTTTAAAATGTGTCCAAAACTTTATTTTTTAAAGCAAATTATCAAGATCTACAATATAAGTGTATAAAAGATAGGTGGACAATAATGGCTTCCCCGTCGTGGACGAATTTGTAGTCATCACTAATTGTGGCTGAGACAATGACTGAGCTATGATTGTAATCTAGAGTAACTAAGAATAAAAATTTTGAAACGAGATAATAAATTATGAAAAATACTAAAAATATTATATTTTTTTAAGAGTTGCCAATCTAGTAGATTTTTTTATATATCCATAGATATTTTTTTGTAGCCATTAAATCATTGTTCTAACGGCTACTATAGATTCAATAGTTAAATAATAATAATAATAATAAATACTCATTATTTAATATTTTTTTCTCACTCTTTTTATCATAAAAAGACTTGTATGACTAATTTTAATGAGTCAAAATAATACTTGTAGATATGTTAAAAAAAGTATCTTTTTAAATATTCGAAATATATATTGAAAAGACTCTTTATTATACTTTAAAAATGCTGTAGAATAACTTCATTATATATCATCAAATATATTGTTTTATATACACCATTAAATTTTTACTCGTCAATTGATCTTCAATTTGATTAAGCTGTCATTTTTTTCATATAAAAAACATATAAAAATATAAATTATTTACAATTTATAACTTATGCAAATTAACAAATAAAAATAAATATACATAAAATATGACTATCTATTCATTTTATGTAGATTAGTACTTTACGTGTCTAAGAAATTGCACATAAATGCTTAATTTTTTTGCTATCTTATTTTATTTATATTTCTAAAATAGATTGCTTGAAAATACTAACTTCTTAAAAAAAAAATAAGTGGTCCCTTATACCTCTAAAATTTTCTTTATGACTATTGATTCGTGTCCTTATTGTTATATGGTTTTAGACTTAGGGGCTTATAGCTAAATGATCGAATTTTGAATCTATTTTAAATAAATATATATTTTTCAAATGGCGTAAAAAAATGACTGGTATAATTGGATATACCAAATGTAAAATATGATACATTAAATAAAAAAATTAATATACTTAGAGTATAAACTAAAAATGATATATAAATAGATATACCAAGTATAAAAATAAATATTTCCTTGTCCATTTAGCTATAAAAAATAAAAAAACATATCTTTATTAAAACGAAGTATAAAAACAGGACACCCACTCTAGTTTCTCTTAAGACTTAAGTGCTTTGTTAACTATTATTGATGTTTTTTGTTAAATCTTTATTTTCCTTTAATAATTAGTCAAGATATATATAAGCAATGGGCTTAATGCCCCGATCCACATAATATTACTAATATATATATATATATATTTATATTTGTTTAGTTTCATTTACTAAAATCTATTTATCCTCAAATATATATAGTTTCTTTCACTAAAATCTATATATATCCTCGAATATATTGGGAACTTATATATAAAGGTATATGTGAAGAGTTTGGATACTTATACATCCGTATATATTTGAATTTTAGATTTTGAAAAATATTTTAGTATATTGTCCAATCTGATATTAATTAAAAAAAATTGTTACTTAATATTATTGTCTTAGATTTTTTTTTTTTCATTTTGTCATTATCAACGATAATGGGATGGCTTTCCCATTATCTATGTATTAATCATCATATTGTTCTCACATATAAGATAATAGTTAATAAGATAGGTATGATTTTATATTTGACCTTAGGAAATGAAAATGGTAATTAAAAAATCATAACCGATGTACTCTTATTTTCTAATTGCACAACTACAAACTACTTATCCAGTCATAATAGTTAAATCATTTCCACAATGCAACTGTTCATACGTTAAAAAAAAAAAACATAAAAGTAAAAAGAGAGAAAACCCTGTGAATTACAATATATGTGTGGAATTGTTTGATATTGGAGATAGTAGGTGGATTACCAAGTGTGGTCATCTTTACTATTCAAAGTGTATTCATTAACTACTAGTGGTTGGTTGATAGATATTTATATATCCAAATATGTACCAGCCAATACTAACCTACCTTATTTTCGATTGACCCATATTGATCTCAAACTAGGTTAACTGTCATATTATATGAGTTATGTTAAGCTAACTATATAATACAAGTACTCTCTCCAATCTATCTCACTAGCTTATAATATCATGGCCAGGACAAGCCAACTCATAATTGCTACATTCTTTTTAATTAAAAATAACAAATAGATGGGTCACTATCATAGTTTAGCTCATTATGTTATATAGACAAAGCCAAATGGAAAACAATGATACGTAAGTACAATATGTCCTGCATAATATATACTATTAAGTCAGGCTATTCGTTTATTAAGATACAATGAATGACTTGTAAAACTTAGAACAAACATTTGGAAAACATAGAGAAAAGATATCATAAACTTTTATAATAGTTTAGTATAACCAAGTTGTACATACATCTACATGACATAGTCCAATAAGTAATCAATCCACTAGAAATATAAATAGAGTACAAATACAATTATTATACAAGAATCTAGAACTATTTTTTAATTTGTTGTCAATTTGAATATTGATTTCTTTAGTGGAAGTTATTCCCTCAACCTTAAGCTGAACTCCATTTAGCTATCGTTGACGAGCTTCCCAACTTTGGCAAGATTATACAAGTCTCTTATTGATTTTAAGTTATCATCAAGCTCCACCTTCTCACCAGAATCAATAGTGGACTTTATGAATATATTAAAAACTTAGAACTAAACACTCAAAACTCAAAGGAAAATAAACTTGCTCGTAAAGTAAATAAGCCTCTCATAATGTCTCTAAAAATAATGCACAAAAGATGTAATGATATATGAAAATAAGCTTCCTACTTATATAGAAAAATATAGAGTGACTTAGTTAAAAATGATATTTGTTATTGTAATGTATAAATATGCAGTAACTCATATCTATTACATAAATTCAAATCTAAATGTGGTATTTTGACAAACTAATTAGTCACATCGATGACACACATAGATGTTAACTAAACTCGGATCTAAATATGGTATCTTGACAAAACAACCAAGCATACAAATAAGACAAACATAGTCAAACTTCTCTTGAGTTTTGAGAGGTCCAAACTTAAAGATTTATTCTCGATAACATATACTGAGGCATATATGTGACAAACAAAACACAATTCTAATATTAATGACTATGAATATATTAAGTTTAGTATCTAGACATGTAGACTACTAGATTTAATACCCAACTATTGAAACTGATTTGGTGAAAAACTTAAGAATCTTAACTGCATCGGTTGGGTGATTTGTTAAAACAGTCTTAGAGAATGATTAAACAAAATAACACAAACATGCACGAGCTTGAATATACAGCTAAAATAGAACTTTGGAATATTATTTATTATATTTCAGAAGATCATAACGTAACAAACAAAGTGCGTACATTAATATATACAATACATCCCATACTTAAATATCTACAAAATGACAACGTCTCTTCTTTTGCAAGATTGATTTTTGATTTTATCCTTTTAGTTTGTAACCCTTTATTCATATCTTTGTTAGTGTTTGTACTTTTACTACCATAATTTTTCGTATTTGTAAGACATTTTAGCTTGCTATGAACATTGATTAGTGTTAACATCAAGAAATAAGTCATTATTTCTTATTAGGGGTTCAGTTATATTTATAATTTAAAAAATAATTAAAAATAATAACAAGTATTATAATTATACTTGACGTATCTTTATTCATTGAAAGTGTTTTACAATTAATTCATTATAAATATTATTAAAGATGTTTTTCTCAATGTAAACAAATAATTTGTCGATATACATTGATCATCTACTCTATTTATCTCGTTAAAGCAATCATTCAAGTATTAAAATTACATATCAATGATAGAATAAAATAACTTTGCACAAAAATAAGGTAAATTTATGATCTCCTAAGTTTACGTCGCGATTAACCTCGAGCAAGGAAAATATCATTTTTATTAGGAACAACAATATTGTACTTTTCACAATGAGTAGAATCTCATCCGTCATTTCTCGTTGATTAAAATCATTGCTTACAAATATCCTGACCAAATTTAAAGCAATCACAATATGATATTTCTTTTATAATACTTTTGATAGCTCATTTATTATTCTCGACAATGTTTTTATCAATTATAAAATGAATACAAAATTAAATGATAACATCGATTCCAATAGATTAGTTGCTTCATATATGTGTTCATAGTTTATTCCATCTTCTACAATTATTTAAAGAATATAAATTATAGAAGAGAAGATATTAATTAAGCTTAGTAAAATATCATAATGAGATCCCTAACAAGTATCATTGTATTTTCTAAGATTATTTTATTAATCTAAACCTCGTTCACTAGAGAAGTCGCCATTCTCGAGTGCTTCAAATACTATGATATATTACTTTTATCAAAGAATATCACACTGTTTTGAGAAAGATACAATAACATTAATTACTACACTAGTAACCAAACTAAAAAAATATGCTTATCGGGCTTTATTATATTTTAAATTTTTTAGGGTGTCTAAATTAGTTGTTTCCAGAATTTTCTAAGAGTTATATTAAATATTTTTACAAATTTAATGAATATTTTTTCAAAAGATGAGATGGGATGGTGTGCTAGCTCCGTCCCTGGTTAACATGGTAAGGTAAGATATTTATTTCATTCTTTACTAACTAATCCATAAAGAAAGTAATTTTGAAAATAATACCATGTTCTTTTTTCGCTTTAATTTTACTTCAAATACAAAAAAAAAAGCAAATCTTATTTTATTTTCCCACTATTTACTAATTAACCACATTTTAAAGGTGGTGTTTATTTTTTTCAGCACCTCAAATAGTTCATCACGAAATTGATAAAAGAAGAAAATTATGACCAATTAAGTATTTAATGTGACCACCAAATAAAAAAATTCATAGAGACTAAGGTGGCAATTCGTATCAACAAATCGTGTTCGTGTCATATCAATCTACGTGTATAACAAAATATACCTCAACTTGAACCTGATCTGTTTAATAATCGTCTTAAGAATTTTAACTTGAATCTAGTTTGTCCGTTTATTCAAACCGATCATATTTGTGTCAAGTAAAATTGACATGTCCTGTTAACCCGTTTAATCTAACATAACTAAAATATACTTTTTAAACATACTTGACATTAATTTATACATATTATATGACTTTAAGACAAAAATATTTACTAAAAACAAACAGAAACCATATGAAGTATCAAAATATATGCATAACAAAGTCTTAAAAATACAAAAAAAAAGTTCAAATGTAAAATAATAAAAATATTATAGTTTTCAAATATATATTATATAAGTCATAAACTAGTTGAGTTGAAAATAACCCGTTTAATAAACTGGTCATTACAAGTTAGTGTTGTGCTAATGGGTTAATCCAAAGTAACTTGACCTATTTAATAAATGAGTTCACAGATTCAACCTCGATTTTGACCCAAACTCGTTTAAGATAAACTTATATCTGCTAACTCTATGCAGATTTTGAGTCATATTATTATATGATGTCACAAATTGCTAACCATAAAGTATTCATTAAGCGGGAAATAAGGAGAAAATTGGTTAGTTTAGGACACATACCCAATCCATCGCAAAAAGCATCTAGCTCATGAAGAAGAGATAATTACTCGCTAACCAAAATTGTATTTAATATTGTACAGTTTCCTATTCATGAAATTAGAAACTAAAGTCATCCTCATCTATATAAAGAAGCCTCATCTATACAAAGAAGGTTCGATCACATTATTCTGCACACCCAAGACACTAAAATTAGACACAACAAGATTCTTAAGTCCTCCTGTAATCTATCTTATAGTAAAAAATTATCATAAATATAGGCTATCTTTTCAGGTTGAATCACACTAAATTCCTTGTATCCTTTATTATTTTATTATTTTATCATTATCACTATCACTATCGCATGTGTAAATTTATAATATCCAATAAAAATTATGTTATTGACAAAACTTCCATCGATAAAAGAAAGGTACCTTCATTTTCACTGTAGGCATTTTCTATAAATTTCTACTTTTTCTCTTCCCTCTCCCTTTTTCTCCTTTTTACCAAACATATATAGCATTAATTTAGAGAGCTTTCAAGAAAAGAAAAGAAAAGAAAAGAAAAGAAAAGGAGAACCCTTGTTAAAATTAACAATCTGGGGACTAAATCATAATAATCCCCAAAGTATAACAAAACACGAACGTAACACACCTCTGCCGCCAACTCGCCAAGGCGGCAACCTTTGAGGAAATTAAAAACGTCAAAATTGAGTTCCCGCCAACGGCACCAACTGCTCTCGCGCCAACGCCAACAACATAATAAAACCAAAAAGTGGCAATAAGGAAAAAAAAAAAATCCCGAAAAGCTTCACTCTTCAGATCGGCCACTTTATCTCTCTCTGTTCTTTGGAACCGTCAATGGAGTTCGCGAATTCCCAATCGCTATTCCAAGACGTTAGATTACGAGAGCTAAATGGGTTCAGAGGTACTACATCTATACACCTCGATTGAGCTTCCCCAATGTATACATTTTCTTTATATGTATATACATATAGCTGTATCTAATGTGTGTGTGTTTTTTTTCAGTTCGAAAGCGACTGTATATCGGGGACGCCGCATCGCGGTTCAGAGAAATTGGCGCTGTGGCTGTAGAACACGGCGGCGATGTGACTCCGCCGTTGGCTGTTTCGTTCTGCAAGGTATGTTACGTGGTGTGCGTGTGTGAGTATATTCATCAACTGTATGAAAATTGTTTAATGGCCGAGAATGATAGTAATGAGAGCTCTGTTATTGTAGCAGAGCAGTAAAAGCTCCTACATTCTCGCCGTCTCCGATGAGGACGGATACGTGAGCTTGTTCGACACTCGTCGCCATTTCCCCTCTTCCTCATCTCACCAGGAAAATGCAGGTTGGTTTGGTTTTAGGGTTTTGGGTTTTGATTGGCATTGAGTCTTACCTAATTGATTCCAATTACTCTTTCTAAGGTTATGGATGTTTTGATTTGAATCACAGAAAAATCTAGGGTTTGCGAATGGGTTGCACATCATAATGCCGTGTTTGACGTCTGTTGGGTCAAGGTAATTGATAGATTTATGTGTTTATTGTTTACACTGTGTGCTTTAGTTGTTAGTTTAATTTCCACTTAACTGAAAATGTCAATAACTTCATCTCAATTTAAACAACCCTGCAGGAGGGAACCCAAATTTTGACAGCTTCTGGTGATCAAACTGTAAGTGATCAAGTCCTAAACTAGTCTTTTTTACTTTTATTTCACATTTTGATCATTGAAATTTGGATTTGGATAACATAATTTGCAGACTTATTTCTGTTGCTGATTAGTGATTACTGTAAGTAGATTAATTTAATAACAAGTTTTAGGTACACGCGATATATATATATATATATATATATATATATATATATATATATATATATATATATGTGTGTGTGTGTGTGTGTGTGTATAAACGCGGACGCACACATATAAATATAATAAAATGAGGTTACAGTTGGACTTTGATTAGGAACGGTGGAAGTCCAGAATTAGGAGTTGAAACTGGTTGCCAATTCGCCTTCCTTGCCAATTAATGCCCTCATTTTGCCTTTCCACAGATGAAGGTCTGGGATGTTCAAGAGAAGAAATGTGTTGCTGTGCTGATGGGGCACACAGGAAGTGTGAAATCTATGTCTCCTCATCCAACTAATGCTGGTGGGTTTAAGTTTTCTATCTATATATCTGATTTTTATTTCATCCACTATGTTGTGCCATTCCAATGTAACGTGAATCTATTAACATATCTTACCGTTTGTTATTATTATTTAACAGAGATTATTGTCTCTGGTTCAAGAGATGGCTCTTTTGCTCTTTGGGATATGAGATGTAATTCTAGCTCAATAAGCAGGCATGAGGAACTGTGTATCAGGTGATTTAAATCACACTTTAAAACCATGAAGCACAGTCTTCTTGCTTATAAAGTGAGATCTTTTTTTTTTTTTTTCCAGATAAATTCCATTAGTTTTAATTCAAATTTTTAATTACTTCAGCTCAACTGCGTCGGTTAAAGGTGCTCATCTTTCCCCTCAGGCAAAGCGTGTAAGGCGTGGCAAGGTCTGTGTCTGATTATCTTTCTTCTTAAACAATTACTTTGTAACTTTTACTGAGACTTGAGCACTTTCAGACAGCTTCGATGAGCATCACATCAGTTCTTTATCTCAAAGATGAGGTTTCTATTGCGACTGCTGGAGCTGTGGACAGGTATATAAGAAAAGTTGGCATGATATATGTAATGTGATATCAAATTTCAAGATGCAAGTCATATCATTTCAATGATTTGTGGTTCTTGTTTAACCTCTTATATGTGATCATTTACCATGTTTCAGCATTATAAAATTCTGGGATACCAGAAATATGAAAAATGCGGTCATACAGACGTACCCTCATCCCGACTCAACTGAGAAGGTTAGTCTAAACAGTGAACTGGTCCTACTTCGGGCAAGTTACTTTTTTTATGCTTTTTGATCCAAGCCGCAAGGATTTTAGAGAGTATATATCTATATAAATGTTTTAGAGAGTATATATATATATATATATATATATATATATATATATATATATATATATATATATATGTGTGTGTGTTTCTATGGGTTGTGTTTTGTATTTGTGTGTACGCATATACATAAGAATGAAGTTTGAGCAAACTGATATGATGATGTCTCAACAATACCAATCCTCTATATTTCAGGAAAAAAGATTACATGGCATATCTAGCTTGTCCCAGGATTTGAATGGGTTGTTTATCTCAGCCTCGTGCATGGACAACAGGTATTTGCTGCTCTAGTTAGCATCTTTTGTCCCCATAAATTGATTTATGAATTGTTTAATAAGCATTATCTGAACATTGTAGCCACAACTGTTCCGCAGATAGTCATGTTTGCTACATCGTAGAAACAAATTCAGTTTCTAGCTTAAAGCCTAAAATTTCGCTGAATGGTTACTGAACAATGAGAGTAGAAAGTTGTGTGTACAACTGACACTTTTTCTTCCTCCACCAGAATATATTTATACAATGTTCTTCAGCTTGAAAAGGGTCCCGTGAAATCTTTTTCTGGATGCCGAATTGAATCATTTTTTGTAAAGGTTAGTATTTCTATTCAAACTCTGTAACCCGGCTTGTCAATGCAAATAGATGACTCGTATACTAAGCTAGCTTCGTTTCATCTATGCAATTGCAGTCATCTATCAGTCCTGATGCTACTCGCATACTCGGTGGTTCTAGTGATGGAAATGCCTATATTTGGCAGGTAGGTTTCTACTATGTTCGGGTTGTTGTCTACAAGTTGCTGATTTCATTATAACTCATTGGGCGTGTCAATCAGGTAAACCGGCCACAAGAAGATCCTGCCAGATCAAAAAGCCACGATGGTGAAGTTACAGCAGTTGATTGGTAATTTTCTTTTCCAAACCAATGCTTCCGAGTTATTATTTCCTGACAAGTGATCATACCATTCTCCTGAACCTCTATAGGTGCCCTTATGAAGATGGAAAGATTGCAACTTCTTCCGATGATTTCACGGTATGAAAGAGAAATGTTATGCATATGCACGATTGTTCAACATCAATGGTCTATGGTACGTGTATTTGCAACATTTTTCTTGCTTATCCGTATTCAACTTCTTGCAATAGGTTCGCATTTGGAACTCTCAAAGTAGTTGCCGCTCAAGCACGAATTCCCCATCTGCCATTCGGAGAAGAGTAATGGCACTCCCAGGTTCAGAATGTAGAAAGCTTCTAATGAATGAATCAATGCATCTCTCGAAGGATTCTACCAGTCAATTTACAGATGAAGCTAGCTCAATGAATCCAATTGCCACGCCTAATCTCAGTACTCCTGAAGCTCAGGAGAAAAAGTTTTCTTCTGATTTCGACTTAAATGAAATCTTCGAGAAGACCCCTGAAACTGCAATAAAGAGCCCATCTTCTGTTTTGAATCCTCCATCCTCCCTTAAAAGGAAAACAATCCTTGATTACTTTCCAACACCGATGTAAGAAGTCGTTAGCTCATTCCTCTTTTGGCATCATTATTTGTCGTACGAAGTGCTGATATTGCTTCAGAAGCAGGCCGTACAAATCTTTTTTTGATTATTTATAGTTAGTGATATATATTTCTCTAGATGGCCTGCTTTTTCATTTGTGTGATTGTGTCATTATCAGTCATTTGCTTGGCACTGATTCTCTTTTGAATTCATGCAGGGTCATAGCTGAAATGTAAAGTTGGGGTGCGGATGGAGACTGTTAATCAAAATACTAATTGCGAGCTAAACGTAAATGTGTTAACTATCTGTTCAATGCGTTGTGAAGAAATAAAAAAAAAAAATTGCTTACATTAGTAATCTTCTCTGAATTTTGTTATATCAAGACTGTCGTCGTGAGTTTGAGGGATCTGCTACCTTTTTCTGAATCTTCTTTAACATTTTGAAATGCTAGCAGTTCACTCGTGAGATCGGAGAAAAGAATACTGTGGTGTCTCAAGTAAGTGATGATGAGTCTAAGAGGCAATTTCATCCGAGGGCATGCCAATTAATATGGCAAGCAAATTAACATCGGGAACTTTAGGAGATTGAAGTAACAAAAATCGCATAAAATGAAATCATGACTTTCAAGTAATGTATGGTCGTCTAATACAATGGCTCAGCTTTTGCCAAATCTTGGACAACTGTCGTTGGGTCAACCCATTACCGTTATAGTCTACATTAACCAAACGGATTTTTACAAATAACTTAAGAATGCCTCGATAAAATGGGGCATTATTTAATTTGTCTTTGGTTGTACATGTGTGTCAATTTTGGCTGTACATGCCGAGTAAAGTATCAAGTAGTAATATACAATTAGCACTCATAAACATCCATTCTGAAGCTCAGTAGATTCATAATCGTGATATCCTGAAACGAAACCAGAAAAAGAAAGAGATTAAGCTGATAAAGAGGAATTACGAGCAAGTACGACATTAGCAAAAGGAAAGTTTCAAGCAAAAACGAATTAGAATAAAAGCTTTAAAAATTAAATACCTATTTGTTTCGACCTTAAGAAGGTTTAGCTTTGGCAATGGCACCAAAGATCCTTTAAGTTAGAAGACGGTCTGTGTTGCAACTTGCAATCTACTTATCTTCGCTAGAACCCATGCCAATTCTTCACTGCATAATATAAAGCTCTTGTTTTGAAATGAAGTAGCGGCCAATAACACTGCTCGGTTCCATGATGAATTGCTCACGAAATGTGCCCATTCTCTTACTAGAAAGATCTATTGAGAGATCTTTAAAACTTGGCAAGCCCTCTGGTTGTATGCCATCTCCACATATAAGGAACTGATTCCCAACGATGAAGGATCCTGATACCCTTATTGCAACTCCATCCTGACCATGAGCACGACATTGAAGTTTTTCCACAACGTGCACAAGTCTTTCAGGGGGCCAGTCACCGGCTAATGTACTACGTATGCTTGATAGAGTTGCAAAGATTTCATTTCCACCAACTGATTGCTTTCCAGAGAAACTTCAAAAGAGAGAAGTTCCTATCAGGAAAATACTCCAAAGAAATTACCCAAGTAAATCTCGGAATTCTTTTATCGGGTTTAATTCGAGTGGATGTCTAACTATAAAGCTTCGGCAAATAATCTAGTTTTCTTGTTAGTGTTTTCAGAAGTTTGAAATCAAAATTTTTGTTTGTGATTATAATTTTCCTATGACACGTTTTTAAGACAGTTCTCCTTTGAATGAACTGGTCTTGACTAAGGAATGGCTAATTGCTATGTCAACTGACAGGAATCCCATCGTCACAAAACTATCAAGTCTGATCTCATTCATGAAATATGTCTTCATTGCACTGTTCAGTACCTGAAAATTGAATCGTTGTTGTATAGGGTCTTTGTATGCTGCCAGAGTTCATCAGGTCCATCAAAGAGCAGGTAATAATGTATTGTCAACATCTGCTCGAAAAGAACAAGTGAGATCAACATTCTCTGAGCATAATAAACACAAGTTACTTTCACCCTCTCAGTAATAAGCTAAGAGAATAGCTAAAAGTGCACTATCTAACAAATTATAAGGGTAGTCTACTTACATCTGCCAAGTCCTTCATCCTTTGTGTTGGATCAAACATGCTTCTTACAAATGCAGCTAAGTCTACTTGGGCATCTACGTGCTTTGTAATGAATGGGTGTGAAAGTAGCTGCAAGTAACAATACTTGTTAAACAACACTGAGGTAAAACATTTGTGTGACTGACGATTAATGTGTTGGTTTTACATAAACTATATCGGTTGATTGACTACTGCTCATCTTTTCCCTTCTCTAATACATTATCATAGTTGTATCATCGTAACACAAGAAGTTCAACTTTTATGGTTCTTACACGCAAAACTCATCTTGTTCTGTAGGTAATATCTATTTGCTCACCTGCTCTGCTGTTGGCCTAGCATCTGCATCCTTCTGCAAACAGGCTTCAATAAATGAGCAGAACTCAGGAGAAAAATTGCGTTTAGAAGGTGATGGAGAAGGATCCTCCAAGATCTGCCATAAAAGCCAGGAGTAAATATCAGGTATATGAACACAACTTTCTAAATTTTCAATAGCTAAAAAAGTGTTTAGAATTCGCATTTTTTCAACCATTCACTTGAACTTTATAAAAGATCATCAGATATCAGTGCAGATAAAGTTAAAGGAGACATATCCATAAAGGGATAAGTTAGTAACGGCAAATTAGCACGTTACCTGCAACATAAGATTAACCGGTCCTTCAGTAGCTGTATATGGGAATTCTCCCGTACCACATTCAAAGAGAGCAAGACCAAGACTCCAAATATCAGCTGGATACGAATAATTATCGTTCCTAATCCGCTCTGGTGACATGTAAGTAACAGTTCCAACAAAAGTGGCACACTGCCAAAAGAAACCAACATTCCCAAATAAGCCTTTAACTCAATATAATCCACCAAATAACGCTATTAATAGTATAACAATCACTTACCATGGCCACTGAATTCTCTAACCCAGCACTAATCCCAAAATCCGTTATTTTTGGCTCCCCCTTAAGATTCACAAGCAAATTCGCAGGCTTTATATCTCTATGAACTAGATGCCTAACCCCATGTAAGTAACTCAATCCCTGCCAAAACAAACAAATACCCTTTTTCTTTAAAGATAAACTTACCCAATATATTGTACTTTCGAAGATGTCTAAGCAAGTCTTTTGATACATACATGTAAAAGTTTCTGAAACATAGATGAAAGAACAGGTTCAGGTATTTTCTTCCTCAACTTTAAGATATCAGCCAAAGACCCTCCATCCATGTACTCCAAAGCTATGCTAATTTGGCCCGAGTCCGGCGTATAAAACGCGCCATGAAATTCCACAAGACCTTCATAACAAGGTGCTTCACATAAAGTCCTTATTTCTGTCAGAAGCTGTTGCCTCTTTTCCTATATTTACGTAACAAATCACATTTAATTTGAATTCCACATAATTTACTCATCTTTGCCATGTTTACTAATAATGGAAATAAGGTTTCCATTCTACTCATTCCATGTATTTACTTACACATTTTTCATTTTTGCGGAATTCTTCGCATAATTAATGAATTTAGAAAAGAATGACAATTTTTTCATTCATTAAAATAAGAAGTACGGGAGGGGAAAGAAAAAAAAAAAAAAAAAAACCTTTTCAAAAATATTGATCTTCTTTAGGGCTAAAATGCGATGAGTCGGAATATGAATAGCTCTCTGAACAACACTACTAGCGCCACTCCCTATGGCTCCGAATATCCGCATCTCGTGCGAGGCACATCGGTAAGTCTTCTCGCTCTCGGTGGTGCTCACGTCCACCACATCCGCGGAAGACGTGCACTTCTGCAATCCCAGCTCATTGATGTTGTACACTCCGTACGATCGGCTCAACAAGTTGACGGTTCCACCGTCCGATAACTTCACCCCCCAATACCAGAAAAAAACAACAAAATTTAGTATGAAACTAGATAAAATATTTGTTTCTTTCTTTTTCTTTTCTGTTTCTTTTTTTTTTTTTTTTTTTTTTTGGAAATAGAGAACTGAAAATTGAGAAATGAAATTATACCGTGTAGGAATCGGAAGGATCCAAGGTTGAGGATGAGGAGAAGCCCTTTTCGGCGTCGAACAATGGGGTTAGCTTCTTTCTCAATTCTTCCAACCCAGCCATTGATTTTCGGCCCCAAACCTAATGATTTGAATCGAATCAATAGCCTTTTTTTTCTTTCCTTCTTTTTTTTCTTTCCATAAATGAAAGTATATGATTTGGTTGCTAACTGAGTTTGTAGCTACTTTTCCACAGTTGTACGTTTAAGTTTGGTTGAGTGAGTCTATTACTAAACGACTTCCAAGTCAAACAGCNCTTCTCTGCCTAACTTTTTCTACAACGTAAGTACTGTAGCCAATCAGCTCCCGCCACGAAAGAGTAAGAAAACTTATTAAAATATAAACGACAGTGAAGCGTCAATAAGGAGGTCTTATTTGCATCTCTTTGCTGCGTGGTAAAAATGATAGAAGAGGAAAGTTGAAAGAAATTAAAAAAATAAAATTTAAAAGATTGTCTAGGCCTCATTTGGCATTCGCTTATAATATTTTTAGCTTTTAACAGCGATAAGAGAAAAACAAAAAAACAGAGAAAAAAAAAATAGAATAAGAGGCATTTTTGGTAAGTCTCTCGAAAGAAAGTTGTTTTGTAACGGTTATGATTCCTATTTTTATAATATAAAACATTATTTTATATTACACATAATTTATAATTTATGGAATATTCGGACGCTACTTTTAAATAATTTGTTTTGTAAATTAAATTTATTAAATACATCAATTTTATTTTACTGCATTTTTTTGTTCAGAGTAAAGCTACAACAAGCACAATAATATCAAACTACTGCTTAAGAGGAAGAAAAAAATAAGAAAAAAAAAGGAAAAAATTTGTGGGACCCAAAAAAAAAACTCTCACCCCAAGTTAGAGAGAAAAAGAAAAAAGAAAGGGGAAAAAAATAGTTAATGAATAAATTTAATTTACTAAATTACTTTTGTATACTATTTTTTAAAATAATAATATATATGATTAAATAATCATGTTAAAATAAATAAACTTTATTTTTTGTTATATACTAACCTATTACGAAGGAAAGACTTTTTTTTTTCTATCTTAAGCATTTTCAATTGCTCATATTTTTTTCTCCATCTCATTTTCTTTCTTCTCTACCAAATATGGCCTAAAAGCAAGGGGTATTATCTTTTAAAATATATGATGGAAAAATGACAAAATATAAATCATTTACAAAATTAGGATATTCATTTAATAAAAAATTTTGGGATTTTAAATTTATTATTGTCTCCCCAAAATTCAACCCCGGTCAAACACGATCGAATATGCTTGATCGCGATCGAGCTCAGTCCAACACTCCAGTTAAGCACCGCTTCCAAAAAGATGTTGTTAGGCATTGGGTTTGTTTAGTAATACACTATCTAAGTAATTTTACAAATATAATACAATAATGTCTATAGATGACTTCGTTATTAGTTATAAGAACATTAGCAAACTATCGGAGTGCATATACCTCTTAAAAGTACATATATAAATTTGTAGTAAGTGATAGTCATTAGTTAATATAACACTCCCTAGTTTAACCATATTATCATATACAGTCAAACTATGAAGTATTATTCTTTCTTAAACATTACATTCTGTTTTGATAAAAAGGTGGGCAATTTTTTTTTTTGGAACTTTCTAGAACTTTAGGACAAAAGAAACTGCATGGAATTTCTTGTTAAAAGTGTCTTTACAAAATGTACAATCAAAAGAGGTTTTCACCAGTCGATTTTGCCATCAGCTGTAATATTTACATTACACCAAAACATCTCAGAACAAAAATGTCACCCACAGGTCAAGCTCGTCTACATCTGTATGATCACGGCGACAAAAGGCAAGTCAGTCAACCAACTAGTCAACACCAAAATGTGCCTCCTCATCTACATCACAAGACTGAAATGAGCTAAAGCTCAGTAAGTAAAAACTATGCATGCTTATGTATGCTTAAAAATCTCGTAAAGTTCCCATTGTACCCTTTTCTTTCTTAAACATTTTAGTTCATATATTTTCCTTAAAACTTATTCATAATTGGGCCCTTTAGAGCATTGTTTGTCCTGTAAGTCGATAGGCCGTGATAACATTAGGCGGAACTCTGGCCAAGAGTAAAAATAAGGTGCGACCGTCGTGTGAGGTTTTTGAAAACTCCTTCCCTCATCAAAGGGGCATCCCACACCGCACTAATCTTATCCCGCTTCAACGAGACGCATCATAACATCCGCAAATCCCGCTTCAATGGGAGAGTCTGCATCAACAGAATTACCTATCCAGCTCCGACAGACTAACAATTGCCATTAAAACTTATCTTATAAAATTGGTATAATGGTACTCATTTTCAAATACTCTTATAATAAAAATCTCCATTTGCATGTAAAACATGCCATGCACATGCCATTTCATAACTTTCAGGAATAAGTAAGTTTCACATAAATACATCTTCCATATAGTTCTTGTGATGCAGTTGTAAGTCTTTACTTACCTCGTGTCTTGAATAGAAACTGATAGTGAAAAGGGTCAATATCTTCTAGAGATTGGTGTGCTAATTACCTGTCATAAATTACTATTATTCAAGGTGCACATTTTACAGAAGAATGCATCAAGATAATTGAATAAGACCGAAATCAGAACTTTAACCAATTTAAGAAACTTAATCTTAAAATGACTCAGGAGTATATAAATCACTTAAAGTACTTAACATCTAATAACTAGCATTGAAAAACTGTTCAAAAGTGGTAAAATATGAATGCTAGTTCATTAGCACAAAATGGTCCAAAATGGCACATCATTTTGTAAGAACAAGTCCATTTGCTCCTAAATGGTGCCATTTCATTTTAAAAATATTTGGACAGCACCTCCCCTATTTTTAGGGACATTCCCACATGATTAAAATCATGGTTTTAAACCTGCCATAACAATTAACAATCCAATTCCCACATATACACGTCAAAGAAATATCTACGATAACATTAAAGCATATTTCAAATCTTTTTCGGTTTAGATAAGTTGAAAACGATGTATGCACTTGTCTATGGCTACAAACAGCAACTAAATCAATGAAATATATAATAGAATCCATAACATATCCATTGCAAGTTGAGAAAATCAGATTAGAAGTATAGAAAGCTTAATACACCCACGGAAACACTTGAATACACAATTAGTAAATTTAGGGCTCTTGGTGTAACTTGCATTCTCTACTTAAATTCTACATTCCAGTAATATATAAGGATTTCTAGGACTATTAATAATCAAATAATTACTTTGGTTTAAGGCTAACACAAAAGAAATTAACTATAAGTTCAAAATCATACATAATGCTCACTTTGACTAGTTTGAGCTTTTGTTGGAGTTTTTGCATTCTACCTCCACCAAACTGATTCTCTAGGTTTAGAATTATTTAAGTAGGAACAAGTAGAGAATTGAAATTAAAGGACAAGACCTAGAAAGAAGAATTTAATAGAAGTACCTTGACTAGTTTTGGTGTATCTTACTTTCTAGAGCTCCAACTTGAGTTCTACCACTTGGAAACTCTTGGAGATGGTTAAGGGAAGTTGAGAGAAGTGTAAAAAGGTATTGGAGAGGCTCAGATCGTGGCTGGAAAGAAAGAGAAAGCAAATGACCAGATTTGGTCAAAAATCAATACTTAAAGACTAAGAATGGCATAACTTAAATTCTAAGGGGTATTTTAGGTATTTTACACACTACCTTCCATGTGTCAAGCTCTAAAACATCCTTAGCATACTCACAACATTGCTGGTCAATCCTATACACCCAAGTATAGACCAAAATAGTGAAACCTAGCTTAGAAAGTGAAATCTAGTCATACTTTGACTTATGATCCTATATGGCCAATCTTATTCTAATTTGGTGGAACCTAGCCCCATAACCAATCATTAAGCATACAAATAAGTCAATTACACTCCAATTAACAATGCAAACATAGTATTACTTTCATAATTATATTCTTTGTTCTTTTAGCACACCAAGCTCTCTCTCTGAAGGTATTGAACCTTTACACTGCATTGGGACACTTCGACAATCATTAGTGTAATAACATGTATGTAAATGCACATAACATAATGAATGATTATGTTACTACAAAACTAGTATTAACGACTTCTAGATGCCTAATATGCAATTAGAACATATTTATTATTGGCTTAATATGCATTTGAGAATCTTGGGCACCACAGTTAAGCCCCACTTTTATTAAAAAAAAAATGTGCACATATAAATACGTTTGAACAAATTTAAGTTACAATAAATGGATGATGCCTTTTTCTCTTTTATTTTTACATAAACTTCTTCTCGTGAAGAATTTGATAAATTATTTTACACTATATATGACATGTTATGTAGTATGTAAAACATAAACAGAAATTTTGAAAATTTTAATTGGAGAATTCATTGTTTAATTTCTTGAATAATAGAGTCATCCCTTTGGATTTCAGTTCACAAGTAAATCACTCCTAGTAGAATTAAACAATAAAAGACCAAAGGAGTTCTCTTAGTCAAACCTAAATCTTTAAAATCAAAGAGGATAATACTAAAGATAATTCTATTATAACTAAATACCATGCTTAGTTGTTTCTTCTACAAAAACTAAAAATTATCATTCTATATTCTAAAGGGTTAATGGCACCATTAGTCTCCAACCTATTACTATTAGCATATTAGTCCTCAATTTTTTTTTTGTGGGATTTAAGTACTAAATATTTTTCTTTTTAGCGCCATTGGTCCTTTTGACATATTCCATTAAAGATTTTGTTAAAATTTATTTGAATAAGAGAAATTTTGTACTATTGATCTCGATTTTTCAATTGTTTAACACTTTGGTCCATATTTTTTTTGTATTCATATTTCTAATTAAAAATATTGCATCTGCCAATCTTTCGGAAAATTAAAATTCTAAAACATTAATTTTACGAAAGATAGATAGATACAATAATATAAAAAAATGAATATTTAATAGAAAACTATAAAATTTTTCAAGTTCATTTGCTGCAAATAGTTAATTAATTTTTTAGAATAACCATTCATAATTACATAAATATTTAATGGATACAATAAATTTTCAGTCAAATTTGACTAGTAGAAAAGCGTGCATGTGAAAATATTTTAGTCTTCAAAATGATAAGATAATTATTTTTTGTTCATAAAGTTACTATAGCTTGACATAAACTAAAGTTTATTAGTTTAATTTTTTTCTTTTTTGAATTTAGCTTTTAAATGTATGGTTTGTTTTATATCTGTCTTTAAATTTTATTTTTTTTAAAAAAATTGACAGATGCAATTTTGTTAATTAGAAATATGAACACAAAAAAAAATTTGAAATCAAATTGTTAAATAATTAAAAAATTGAGATCAATGGCGCCAAAAAGAATCCTTGATGAAATATGCCAAAAGGACTAATGGTGTCAAAAAAAGAAACATTTAGAACTTAAAAACCACAAAAAAAATTTAAGGACCAATATGTCAAAGTATTAATAGGTTAGGAATCAATGGTGCCATTAGTCCTATACTAAAACAAGAAAAGTATAAATATATATATGGGTAAAGTTTTAATGGTTATTGTTGTTTTAGCTGTTGAAAGAAAATCAAACAATTCTAATTAATTGAGTAGTTGATCAACAAAATTTATAATAATTAATTAGCTTTAAATTTATAAATTTATTTAAATGTGTTTTTGGATAGACAACGTATTTGTGACCTAATGACATGGCATTTTTAATATATTATTTATTTATTTAAATAAAATCTTAATTTAAGATTCATTCTTTGATTATTTCTCATTCCAATTCCATCATTGTTAATTGGTATTAATTAAAAAATATATTTTATATTCCTAAGTCAACTGTATTAAATACACAAATTACTAAGAAAATACCATTAATAATATTCTACCATCATAAATTGAAGGAAATAGGAAAATCACAATTTTGCCTATACTTAGTTTTAACAAACAATTTTGTCTCTTAAATTGGAGATCAAAATTAATTTTTTTCTAATTTACTATTTGCAAATAAAATTTTTAAGCTTCCCTAGATAAATGTATTAAATGACTTAATTATGAAAATATATCATTATGTTTATTTTATCAATCATAAATGAAAGAAAAATAATGAGTTGATTTATTATTATTATTATTATTATTATTATTATTATATAATGATTTTATTCAGTCGACCAGATAAATTTTAATATTTTTTTAGTTTATTTGAATTTATTTCTAACTAATTTTTGTGTTTTTTTTGTTTATTATTCTTTTCTTATGGCTTTAAGACTGGAAAACTCTGGGCATATGCTAAATTCTTTTTCTAAAGTTTGTTTTCATGATAATTATATTTGAGAAAATCTTTAAAAGTTAAAAGATAATGGAAAGAGATTTGCTATTGTGATTAAATACAGAGTTACCATAAATATTCATTTACATAGCTCTTATGTCTAAATATTTTTATTTGGGATGATATCCTTAATTATTAATAGAGTTGGCCAATAATACAATCCCTCGTAGTTAGTTTTAGGGACAATTAATCTCACTATTAAAGGTAATAATAGAGAATAAAAAAATATGAGTTAGTTTTTATCCAACAGTTATAACAGTCATGAGACCAAAAATTATAATTGGCTAAGGAGGGTTTTTTATTGTTTTTTTTTGGATCGTTGAGGAGGTTGTTGCTTAAAATATATATTCTTCCATAGAAAGGGAAAAAAAAAAGCTTCAAATTCTCCCAAAAAATATAGCCCTAAATTCTTTCCCGAATTCTTTGACCAAATCTTTAAAAAAGTCTACAATAGATCAAATGATTAACCTATTCATTGAAAAAAAAAAAAAAAGACAAACGAGAAATGATGAAACCTATAAAATGAATGAATTGTGCACAATTTGGTAATATGATAAAATTATCAATAACATAATTTAATTATGATCATTAGTTCATCTTAATAAAAGTTATTTTTTAAGTTATGTTGTATTCTTTCTATAAAAATGTTACTCTATTGAGTCTTATTTTGTTACCTAAATAAGGTTCTTATATTACCTAAGAAAATATTAATGTTACATATCTTTTACTTTTTATATGGGTGACTAGTCACTCAATTTTATATTGTGGGATTATAACTTAGCCTGAGAAAGTTTATATCATGTCTTTAGTTTTTATAATATGATGTTACAAGGTAGTATGATATTATATGAGGGACATGATTAATTTTATCAATTTTTTAGCTGAAGACTTACCATAAGAGAAGAAAATGAATTTTTTCCTTAGAATATTATTATTATATTATAATAAAAAAAAATCTTTAGAATACTGTTATTATATTATAATAAACAAACACGGATCAAAATATTATTGTTACCATCATTTTTTTTTGAAATAATTTTTTTCCTTATTTTATTTATTTATTATGGGAAGTAGGAATTTGAATTCATGAATCTCCATATTAGGAGGAAATATGCTTATTAATAGACAAAACATGACCAATGATTTCGTTATTTTGACTTAGCTAATAAATAAACATAAATAAAGATGATTAGGAATAATACGAGGGAATATACTCAATCCTCGTATCTTACACATTTTGTTGAGAAATTAAAGTTTCAATCTTACTCACTCTTATTTTGAAGATAACAAATATTTGATTTAGTACTAATAATTTAGCTTAAGTGTGTAGTGAAATGATATTAAAGTTTTACCTCAAGTTAATCAAGGAATTAAGCTTGAAGATAGATGTATATGGACATATTAGAATCAAGTTTGAAGATGAACAATCAAGATACAAGATCGTAACTAGATAGGGTATATTCATACTTAGTCTTGTATTTGATTTAGTTCATTGCACATAAATTCTCTTTGCATTGGCTCATACTTTCAAAAGAATTTTCAAAAATCTTTAAAATGAATTTTCAAATAAATCTTCAAAGAATTAGCTAAACTTTAAATCCACTAATTCTTAATTGTTTGAAAATAAATATCATTTCTAATCTAGCCCAAATATTCTTAAAAGTACATTTTTTTAATGTTAAAAATGATTTGAAAAAGAAAGTTTTAAGAATGACCAAAAATTGGTTCAAAGAAACCAAAAATAGGTTTATGACCAATTTTGGTCAACCAGGGTTGGTCGACAAAAATAATGGCAAAAAATGACTGTTGGAGCTGAACTAGTGTGTCAGACTCCAACGACTAGTTTTTTGGTCGATCAAAATTATTTTTGGTCGATCAAATTTTAGCAGCAAGTTACTAACAGTCGAAAACAACTAGTTTTTGAAGATACCTTTAAATAAAGCCAAGTTTGATGATTTAGAATAAGAGAATACAAACTTATATTGATATCCAATTAGTTTCTAAGTGCAAAAGCTCTCTTTTACTCAACTTTAACTTTCAAATCATATTAAGCCAATCTTAGAGTATCTATAGTGCATTGTTCTCAAATCTCCTAAGCTAAAATTGTACTAATTACTTTGTGAGGAGAATTTATGAGTGAGTGTTCACTCTTGTTCATTGAAAAACCATTAAATGTGAGGTGAGGTTACCACCGAATTCATAAACAACCCGATTTAGGTAAGGTTACCACCGGAGCCATAAACAACGCGTGAGTTGGTGATATTGGCACTATTGTTTAAACAATCTGTATAGGTGAGGTTGTCACCGGAGTCAAAGTAATCCGAGGTTAAGCGTGATAGAGCTAGAGTCAAGATTATTCTGAAGGCTAGGGTATGCCTAAAAAGAATTCACTCCTTTTGTAAAAGGGTCGGTCAAGTCCATAATCTTGATCCGATAATGGAAAGTTCAAAGCAAGTTGTCGAGATCTGGGGACGTAGGCAACTGTCGTGTTTGTAAAAACCGAGTTTGCACTTTCTATATTTCTACACTTTTTACTTTATTGTAAGCTATTCAATTGAGTGTTTGATATTTAATGTACTTAATATACTTGCTATTATTATTATATGTTTGGCATTATTGTTGACATATTTGTGAGGAGAATTTGTGAGTGAGCGTTCACTCTTGTTCATTGAAAAACCATTGAACGTGAGGTGAGGTTACCACGGGATTCATAAACAACCCGATTTAAGTAAGGTTACCACTGAAGCCATAAACAACCCGTGAGTTGGTGAGATTGATACTATTGTTTAAACAATCTGTATAGGTGAGGTTGTCACCGGAGTCAAAGCAATCCGAGGTTAAGCGTGATAGAGCTAGAGTCAAGATTATTCTGAAGGCTAGGGTGTGCCTAAAAAGAATTCACTCCATTTGTTAAAGGGTCGGTCAAGTCCATAATCTTGATCCGATAATGGAAAGTTCAAAGCAAGTTGTTGTGATCCGGGGACGTAGGCAACTGTCGTGTTTGTAAAAACTGAGTTTGCACTTTCTATATTTCTACACTTTTTACTTTATTGCAAGCTATTCAATTGAGTGTTTGATATTTAGTGTACTTAATATACTTGCTATTATTATTATATGTTTGGCATTATTGTTGATTTAGCTAAAAAGTTTCAAAATAGTGGTCTATGATTTTGAATAGTTGAAAGGTTTCTTAAAACTTTTTAAAACCTAATTCACTCCTTTATTGGGTTATCAATCTTAGGCTAACAATAGCTAACACATTTTTCTTATTATTATTATTATTATTATTTATTTGAGGTGAAGTCTTACACATACTGGTTAAAAAAAAAAGAAAAATAGTTTTACATGTACAACACTAAAATAACAATAGGCTACTCTTTTCCATTCATCATTTCACGTCTTAACTAAAGAAAATTACAATCAAATAAAAATAGCAATTAATAAAAAAATGCAACTCAATTGTCATCATTCTTTAATTCTTTGCACCCCTTTTAAAATGTATTCTCTTAATAATTTTAAAATTGAATTCACAACACCCTTTTGAAAATTTTTATTCTAAAATTAATAATATCATATTACATTTTGTTTTCTTACTAACTAGGCAATTATAAAATTTATCATTCATTTGTCTTCATCATCAACCTTTTGCTTAATTTCTTTGCAAATACTCACTCCAAAACTCACGATAGTTTGATAACTTTCTTAAAAATAAGTACAAATGGATCAACTTTTTGGATTCAAAATATTAATATGTTCTTATTCTATTTTTAAATAAGGTCACATACGCAACATAGTGTTCCCGTGACTAATTCAATCGAAATCAGGAAGTTAATAGAGCACACTTTAAACATAACAATTGACCCACATTCAACTTTAGGTCATATGTATTGTGTCTATATGATTACTTCACTTGAATCGAGAAAAACAAGTCTCTTAAGGCGCACATTATAAGTGACAATTGAACCATATTCATAGTTTAGAATTTGTTTTTTTAGCCAAGTCATACATAATTTAGGTCATATGCATAATGTTGTGTCTCTGTGACTATTTTCAATTAAAAATAAAGTGCTAATCCTTTGACTTGGGGTACATATTATATGTGACAATTGAATGAACCATATTTATACTCTAGGTCATATGCATAAAATTATATTTATGCACGATAAGTGATCTGCTTGGTATGTGATTCGTGAAAAAATATAATTTTTTTTATTTAAAAAATCAGATTATAAAATCTTATTTGAAAACAAATATTATATCACAATTTAAATTCTAAAAAAATGTATTTGAATTATAATTCTGTAAAATTTGAATTTGATATTGTTTAAATTAAAGCAAGATTATGATGTTTATCTTCTATAAATAAGCTTTGTAAGATACCTGAAGAAAAGCAAATACTGTTATAAGAAAGAGAAAATTCTAATTCTATAACAAAGAATATAAGAAACTTAAGAGGGAAAATAAAGCAAAAAATCATAAGACTTTCAAGAAAAAAAAAAAGAGAAAAAAAAAAAGGAAAGCAAAAGATTACATAGACAAGGTGGTTATGGTACTAAAGGATAATTATTAGAAAATATAAAGAAAATGAAAAATAATAAAATAAAAGGGAAAGTTTAGATGGAAAAAGTGAAAGCATACTTTTCTAAAAAAGAAAATGAAAAACAAATAGAACACAATTTTCCAAACTCAAATTTATTAAATGCATCATTTCAAAAATTGAGTAATTAAAGGAAACAAAACTTAGTACATTAATGAATATGGATTTTCTTTGCTAATAATTTTTGCAAAAAATGGAATCTTTGTAATTAGTACTAAATTATAACAACTTGTTAAACCTACTATAGCAATTTTTAAAGTTCAAGTTATTGTTTGTATTTAATGTTTACATGAACATTTATAATTATTTAATATTAACACAAATTTTGATGATGGTTATCATAGAACCGTAACTATTGAAAACTTGTCTATATATAGGACACCAATCTAGTATATATATATTTTTTACTTATCCACAAGTATTGTTTTACTCAATAAAAATTCATCACGCACTCTTTTTATGTAAAAAAAATAGAGAGAAAAAATTATTAAATAATGTGTATTTATTATTATTTTTTTTATATCTACTCACATTATGGTAGCCGTTAAATCAATAATCTAACGGCTTAAAAAAAATAAATACTTATAGATAAGTAAAAAAAAAAAAAACTACTAGATTGGTAATCATATATATAAATATATAAGTTCTACCTACTATTTTTTCAATCCAATTTCCTAAACTGACAGTTATGTCTTAATTTACGGTTAGAAAAGTGTTTTCGAAAATAAAACTGAGCCATGTTGCTTTCTATATTGTTTTACGACATATTGGAACTGATAATGGCATCGTTTAGTTCACTTATTTGAATGAGTGAAATTAAATAAAAATTGTTAAATGAGTTATAATTGAAATGAGAGACATTTGAATTGAAATAAAGTAGAATGAATTATAATTAGAATGTAAGACATTAGAATGGACCATTCAAAATACTTCCTAGGCTCCATTCTTATTCAAAGACACAAAAAATTCATTTCAATAATTGATGTGACTGATGAACTTTCTGAATTAAAAACTTGAATTGTAGAAATAAATATTCGTTTCAAAAGACTATTTGAATGGAAAAATTAGAATTTTTGAAACAAACACTCATTCTAATGGGTTTTTTATTTGAATGGAATAGAATGAGCAAAATAAACAGGGCCAATAATTAGATCAATGTTTTCTCAATCCATAGAAAAAAAATCCACAAATTTCAACATAATATGTTGCTAAAAATTGGTAATATAGCTTTGAATTGGTCCCACGTTGGTTGAAGCTAATTATTTGGGATTTTCGACTCTTATATAAGGGGGCGATCATTATATTTTTCACTATCTCTAATTCTAAATATATATAATGATTTTAAAAATCAATTTTTCTTTGATAAAATAAAATATTGTATATTGCTGATAAATGTAAGTAAAACTTATTGATAAATGTAAGTGAAACGAAAACAAAAGTTAATTCAATTTTTCAGTTGATACATAGAGACAGATATTTTTAAAAAAATTATTTAAAATATAATAATTTTTTTTCTAATTTGTCCCCACTAAAATTTTATTTTTATAACTATATCATCATTATTAAATATAAATTGTCATATGTACTAAAAAATTATTTAAAATATAATAATTTTTTTTCTAATTTGTCCCCACTAAAATTTTATTTTTATAACTATATCATCATTATTAAATATAAATTGTCATATTTACTCCCTGAAAACTCATTTATTCATTTTCCACACATATTTCTAAAGCTTCTTTCCTCTATATGAAGAGGAAATTGAAGACAATTTCTTTACGAGAGAATAAGAAATTGAAGACAAAGAATAGAAAGAAATTTTTATAGAGAGAAATTTCGTGATGTGTTCTATAGTATAATTTATGATAATTTTGATCAACACTATTACAAAGTTTTAGCTACTTTTTGTATAATTGTATTTCAAATATCGTACACTCGCCCTGAAAAAAAATTCTAACTCCCACTGACCAAAAATAAATATATATATATATATATATATTTGATATTTGAGGAATTTATTAAAACCCAAGCAAGAGAGAAAAAAATAAAAAGAAAGAAAAACCAACACTAACGAATAAAAAAGAGAGAAACAACTAAAAGGACTAACTAGGTAGCAAAATCGAAATTTCTAAGAGAAGCTTTCCCAAAAAAAAAAATAAAAAAAAAAATCTAAGAGAAGCAAATAACGTTTGATTCATTTCTAAGAGCCCTTGAGCCGAAAGATGAGCCTAAGTGTTGGAGTATGGAATCCAATTGAAAGACTACGACTTATGGGGCAGGTGTCGTCTAACACCAAACAAATATTCCAAGGAATCGAAAACGAGTGCTTTAATGCCGAGATGGCCGACAAACAATCTCCTTCATCAACAGTCATAGGACCAGAATTATATTGGTGTTACGTCTTAGGGAACAAAAATGTGATAAACGACATGTCACTTTTCTAAACGCAATAAATAGTGGGATCGATGCAAGATGTCGTCTCGGCACTGAAAGGAGGAACAACGTTTACCGCTCTAACAGGGATTTCCCTCTGCCCTCTGGATGATACCTTTCAACCATCAGCCGATTTATCGTTTCTATCTTCTATTCAAGTTTCTAAATTTAAAATAAAGCACTATTTCAAATAAATTATTTAATTGTAATGCTTTACATATGATTTGTTTATTCCAGCACAAACCCTTTTCGATGTTATATATACTAGGACAATCCAGTAAGTAAATTTTTTAAAATACTAATATATATTGTTTTACTCGATTAATATTTATCTTACCATTCTTTTTGTATGCTAAAAATATAAGGAGAAAAAGATTATTAAATAATGTTTATTTACTATTATTTTATTTTAACTACTTAAATTATTATAATTATTAAATAATATGACGTAACAGCTTAAAAAAATAGTTATATATATATATATATAAAATACTGAATTGAGACCCTACATATGTCCGATGGATTTCCCTCTGGATGATATTTTGTTGCATTCCAAATTTCGTGGATTAATGTCTGACGTATTCACATTTGTGATTTTGTAAATTTTTCTAATATATGTATATATTCTTAAAAACCTTACAGTTTTACTATATATTTATTGAAGAAACGACTGAAGAATTATTATATAATGAAAGATCAAATTAAGGATAAACATCAAAAGTTGTATGCAGATGATGACCAAATCTGAAGTTGGGTTGGAACACTGCGAGAAAGCAAAAAAGAAAAGGAAGAAGAAGAAGGGATTGGATTTTATTTTATTTTTATTTATTTTGAATGACAGGTTATTCAACCGGTATTCATCAATTGTGTGTAT
>JXTB01000412.1:187663-199369 GCA_002914805.1 Parasponia andersonii
TAATTGTCTCTCTAATCATTAGGGCCATACTTCAGTTAACTTAATCTAATGGTCCAATTTCACAAACTTAAAAAAGAGGTAAAGTATTCGCCTTTATCTCCATACTCTTCAGCTTTTGATTGAAGACCTAATGCAATCTAATTAAGATTCCTATTACGCATGCAGCAATAAAAGTCCCAATTCGTGGAATTAGTACTACTGAATACTATACTGATAACATTATGGATTCAATAATAAGGGGTAGACCATGTTTCTAATTATATTGTTTTTGTATTTAAGAATTAATAATTGGTATTGATATGTATATATATATATATATAGGTGCCACAGTACAGCTCTTAACATAGTTTTTGCTTGATTCGGAAACACTATGATAGCATTAAATAGGAATAGATATTCAAAAGGAAAGGGTTGTTGTGACTTGTATTTAATCTAATAAATTTCAAATGCACTAAGGTTTTTCTATGAAAGGCAACGAGAGTCTTACGTTTTTTTGTACTGACACGTGTTTGCAGCGACTGTCGGCATATACATGAAATTAAGACTGCAAAATTCATGAATTTGAATCATGATGAGGAGATCTAAAGAGAGAAAGTTATCATGATCAGTTCATCAGGATAGTACATTTACAATCATGTATTGGACCGACTTATAATGGGCTTTTAAATAAAATATTCTAGTTACTAANATTTTTTTTTAGCTGTTGGATCACCATCTAATGGTGATCTAATGGCTATAATGAAGTGCATGAAAACGTGCATCATTAATGCTCGATCTCTCTCTTACTTTTTACAATAAAAAAATATGCATGCTAAATTTTCATTGGCCAAATTGATACGCATAAGTAAAAAAAAAAAATACCTATTGGATTGGTGCCCATATATAAATATATGTAAGAAATAAATATAAATTGGTTTCAAAACGGAAAGCGATATGTATTGCTAAGTCGTTGCTTCACACATTTAATAGTTTGTTGGTATAATTCATATATTCAACAATCCACCAACGTAACCTTAGGGGCCAAATATTCTCCTCTATAAGTGGGTAGTACTCTTTATATCTACCTTTCTTATTTACCTTTCTGGCTTTTCGGCAAAATCAAATGGTTTTATAATTTGGTACCTCTTAAGTATTGTCGAATAAGGTACATAAAGCAATTAGCTAAGGAAGAGAGATGATCAGAGAAAGAATAAGGCATAAAGCTAATATCTGACTATTCTATCACAAAAAATCGTTGAACAATCTATATGTACTTTTTTCTTTTACTTTTTATTTTCCTCCCAAATAAATAAAAGTCCCCAAAAATAAAGAGAAAAAAAAAATTGTAGTCAGACATGGGGAGACGGCCATAAAGTTCGATTGCAAAGACATATTCCTTATTCTGAAATCGTTATAAAGCACTTCAATTCTCTCCTGTAAAAGCCATCAATTACGGGGTCTCATTTATGCTCAAATATTCAACGTGATAAGAATAGAGAAATTGGAAAATAATCTAGGAACCTAGAATATATATACATAAAATAAAAATTATTAATCAATTCTATAATCAACATTATATATATGTCTAATTACAGCTTCAAACAAAGAATGTGGTAGCTGAACAAGTTTTGTACCACCAAATAATAGGTAAAATATTAGAAATTCACATCGTGACATATTCTAGTATCATATACCAAGCATGAGCTAGCCACATCATCCTCTATGGCTTTCTAGGTACATATACTATGATTTCTCCTTTCAATGTGACCCTTTTCTATTTTCCTTTTTCCTTTTTTTTTTTCCTTGTCTTTAAAAAGAAAAAAAAAAAAAAAAAACCTATGTAGGTCACCTTTGGCGAATTGGTGATATCAGGTATGGTTGTACGTGCAAGTTGTCTGTCAGCTGCTGATAAGAACAATGTATTGTAATAAAGAGCTACCTGATAGTATAGTGAAAATAAAAACAGACCCCAACCAGACATTCATTAGGTATTGGTCATAATTATGTTTTCAGCCAATCTTTGTTCTGTATGATACTGTAACCAATACAGAAAGCAATCTACACCAAAAAGTACTAATACTGCTCAACTCAATTATAGAGAAGAAACAGTAACTCTTTCAGAGCTTTATTTAATTTAGTTTATCTATTTTAATTTATATATACGCACATCATGACCCTCAATAATAGAAGCTAACAGTAACTGAATTTCAGAAGCTAGCTAGCTGACCATGCATCGTGCATATTGATCCGATTCTTCCATAAAAATATATATGCACCTACCAATCAGTTTAATACAATATAAAAATAAATAAAAAGCTCAATAAATAAGACCGCTATGATAACTTTGGGCTCACTGAATTAGTCATCATATAAATATGTACTATATTGTATACATATACCATCGGAAATTTGAGTCTGAGACCAGATATTGCGCGCACACAGCATTGGATTTTGTGTGTATGTATATAATATATATTTTTTGCTGGGATTTTTAGTGTGTAAATATATAGATATATGATAGTGAGTAAATAGTATATTTTGTACTGTTCGCAAGCAATAATATATTGTACTCGCGTGTGTTGCACATAATAGTAAGTGTTAGACAATTAATGTACACTATGCATATAATATATCACTGCGCGCTCATAATTATTATACAAGTACTTAGTTACCCAGAGTTCCATAAGTGCTTAATTAATGTGTTAAATGCACATACCTGTGTATATGTGACATCATCATAGTATCTGTAGTATACTTATTTTTCTAGAAGTTAATTGATGAGTCGAAGTTATTCATTAATGTTTTTACATATACTACATGAAGAATAATTAGCTTGACTACTCATAAGAAGATAATTATACTTTCTAGACACGATTTGAATTATATGGAAGAAAATAATTGGATATTTTACTTTATTTGTTATACTATTAGTTATCCACGTATAATATGTATACAGATCGTTTCACTGAATTTATTCAATGAGTACGTCAGTCAGAAAAATTTGGTGAAATATATTATTCAGACACATATATCAAAGTTTGTTGTCTATCCATTTTTTTTTTTTTTAAAAAAATCAAAATTTAACAAGCAACACCAAATTAAAAAAGAATGAGACAATTTACTTCAAAAAAAAAAGAGACAATAAACAGGCATTAATGAAAATAAGAAAGTGATTGATCTATAAATTTGTCATCCTGACTTATATATATACACACTTAGATATAATATAGATATATAGATCTATATGATTTGGAAGATGTATATTATAAGCGTGACTTGATAAGACGCGGTAAAAAAGTAGTACTGTACTAGAGTGGGTTGGGCTGGATGGGGCAAGTCTCCGGTTAATTTTTCAATTGCAACATAATGAACAGTGTTTGACATTATTATAAAGCGGGCAGTGTCATACTCTTCCTCTTTAATTTATTACACTTGTGTGTGTATGTGTGTCATTTGCTTTCCATTATATTCATTCATAATTCTCACACAGAAAATGCTCTTTGCCTCATCCAACTGGTCCCTTCTCCCTTAATATTACCTTTTTGTCACACTACTGTTAGTTTTCAGGAACTCTCTCTCTCGCTCTCTCTCTCTCTCCGCCTAGCTAATTTTATCATCAAACCCATCTCCAAAGTCCAAACTATAGCTAGAGAGCTAGGGTTTCTGGCCAGCTCGATCTCTTTCAACTCGATCGATCACATCCAACAGTATATATCCTTCATTGACTGCAACCTTTTTCTATTTCAATCAAATTAGAACAGATCTTGAAAGAGCTCAGACAAAGGAGGAATTTAAATTGAAAGGTAATTAACCATATATATGTATTGATTATTTTTCATCTGAATGTTTATATGATGAAGCAAATCTAGAATGAGATTAATTAAGGGCAAGTTTATATGTATTTTTATATCCAAACAGCTTATTGAATTCATTTATTTTTACAAATAAATAAAACTCGTGTTTAGCTAGGTTTGTGGGGTTCAATATACAGGACTTTGAGCTTATAATCATTCCGATTAACAGATCAAGTATTGCGCCTTCGCAGGATTTTGTTGCTATCATTATTAGTATTTTTGTAATATGTCGGTGAGTAATTGATCAAAAAAGAAATTGAGTAACGATCATTAGCACCGACCGATAGTGTGTCTATATATATCCAGGTAACTAATTTATTTGGTGGAGAGGAGTTATACCCCTGATCCATCGATTGCTATTGGGGCCTATGAACTAATTTGAAATATATATTTATATTTACATCTACCCCGTTGGCAAATCAAGATCAGATCAATTCTTAATGGAAAAAAAATGGAATTAATATAAGACTATCTACGTACTTATCCTCAAGTAATCATATATATCATTAATTCATTGGGGAATACTATCTCTCTATTAAATACTATTATAGAATTGTTGTAGGGTTTTGTAGAACACTTAAATAAGTAAGTAGATACATGGTATAATATAATATTTTTATGATCAGCAGCATTAAGACTTTCATGTTAAAAAAAAAAAAAGAAAAACTGCTTGACAGTGCCTGCAGGCCAAAAAAGTAAACGGAAGGTTGAAAAGAAGATAGCGGTGAGTGGTTTTCAGCAACCATATGTAAGCAAAGTGGTCCTCAATAGGGTTAACCCTAGTCCTGTCGTTCTATTTCAAAACATATATCTATATACATATATATATATATATATATCCTTGAATATTAGTTTAATTGAAAATTAAGCTGTGCATTCTACTTATTAAGCAATGAAATATATATAACGGCTATAGCTGGCTAATTAAAATATATTCGACATGATCGGTTCTCCTTTAACGAGCTTACTGATCAAGAAATTCCAAACTTTCATTTTTTTTAATGATCAATTAAGAAAATTAATCTCAAGTACTACTAATTAATCGTGTATGTGCATATTGAAATATGATAATTTGAAATATATTATGATTCAAAAAATTGAATAGCATATATTGCTGCATGGTTTGACTAGCTAGTAATGCTCCTTAATTTTAGTGCATCATCATGATATAGAGATCATCGATCATCATCATCATCAGATGGCTTCATCCAGTAGTTACTCCAACTCCCCCTGCGCCGCGTGCAAGTTCCTAAGGCGAAAATGCATGCCGGACTGCATATTCGCCCCCTATTTCCCGCCCGAAGAGCCGCAGAAATTCGCCAACGTCCACAAGATTTTCGGGGCCAGCAACGTTAGTAAGCTTCTCAACGAAGTTCTTCCCCACCAGAGAGAGGATGCAGTCAACTCACTGGCCTATGAAGCCGAGGCAAGGATGAAAGATCCTGTCTACGGATGCGTCGGCGCCATCTCCGTCCTCCAACGCCAAGTCATTCGCCTTCAAAAGGAATTGGACGCCACAAACGCTGATCTAATGCGTTATGCTCGGAATATTGACCATGGAGGAGGTTCATCAACTTCTTCTTCACATAATTTTGGTCACAACTCTGGCTTCTATTTTACTAGCTCACCATGGAGCTGTGATGATCCATGTGGAGATAGTACTCATCATCAGAGAGGAGGTGGAGGTAATAACATGTAAGCTTTAGTATTATAATTGTTAACTACTTTAGGGTTTCTCCTCTAGTTTGTATACGTCATTAATATGTTATTGGGGATGACAAATGTATCCATTTTGGTGGATAGGGTCTTGTCTGATCTACATGTAAAGTATAGTTTTCTTTGCTTTATATGTTATCACATTGAGTACTGTTTGTTACTATGTATGATCTTGACTAGAAACTAGAATATCGGTTCTCATGTTGTGTATAAATCTAGAGGAAGATGAGCTCTCTAGTTTTTACTTAACGAAGCTCTCTCTCTCTCTGAATAATAAAAGTTGCATGGTTTATATTTTGTCTTGTAGATATTAATTTCGTGTTTTTTTGCGGCCTATGTACTAGTATACACGCTTAATTACCGCTTATGTTTTGCTTACGGTTACGGGCTTACGGCTGCATTTGTCAACTTAGTTCACTTTTTGGTCTGACTGGATTTAGAGAACACTACTCGACAAGATAATTACCTTTTATTGTATTTGTTGCTTAATATAGATTGTCTGTATATGGTCATCTAAAGATGACTACTAAGCTTAATTAGCCCAAAGTTCGATAATAAATATGCCGGGGTAATTAAATATATGTTTTATAGGCTTTTAACTACCGCGCATACAATCTATTCTAATTGTTAGGCAAACGTACCACTAATTATTTGTTGCCGTCTTATATATATCGGCGCAGCCGCACAAGCCTAATTTATGGTACATTTCTCTTCCTCTCTGATTAGATTGTAACTTGTAAGTGGCAAATAATTATATTGACTCTATATCCAAAAAAAAAAAAAATTATAATGATTCCATAATTTTGATTTCTACTAAAAAGTGAAATTAAAGCTTTTGTCCCCTTGGATATCTTTAATGTGGAAAAACTTGAAAGTGGAAGAGATAGACTTGGTGTTCACAAAGATCACAATGTAAAGGGCTCAGGAAACAAGCATAGTTCTCATTCAACAGATGGGTTCCCCATTTGCTTTCATGCATTGTATGAGGCCGCCAAGTGTGAACCAAATGAAAAACCATATTTTATATATATATATATATATATATATATATATATATATGTTGGATGTGAGAATATTCTAAGCTAGCTTTTTCCTTTTTGCATCAAAGTTTTGAAGCTTTGTTTTACTTTTTACACTTAAGCCTCTGTTTGTCAAGGACAGATAAATGTGGCACTACTGTAAATATGTTGACTTCTTTATCCATGTCCAAATTTTTTTAACCGTCTGTTTCTTTTGCCGTGAATTTCATGTCCCTCTTCATCATAACACTGTCTTTGTCCGCAACAGTAACCTAGCAGATGCCTACTCTCTTAGATCCACAAAAGGGATTGTTTGCCCATGTGATGGTACGTACTCCTAAATAAATAAAATAATTTGCATGACACAATATTTGGAGTTTTCATCCTTGTCTTCTCCACCATGCATTTTCCAATATATACACATGTAAATATCATGAAAATTATAAGACCATATGTACCTGTTAATTTGTGGCTATAATTCTTTAGTCTATTCTTTTTCACTGTATTCATTTAATATAATATTATATAAAAGTAAAAAATATTAGTGAACGAAGCATCAAAAGAGACTACAAACATCTGGAAATTATAAGGCTACAGATAGCTGTTAATTTGTGGCTATATTTGTATATTTTTTAGTCTATTATTTTTCCCTGTGTTTATAATTGTTTGTTTTAAGTAAAAAATATTAATGACTGAAGCACGCATCTAGACAAATCAAATACATCTCAGTTAGATTATCGCCGGCTAACTAAGCGCCCAATTCTTCGCTTAACAACTCAAGGAATAAATTTATTAAAAATAAAAGTCTCTGTGCTTAACAACACTATAAATTATTAAATTTATTGAACATAAAACAAAATATAAAGATCACAAAGATCCGAATACAACCAAGCAAAGCGCTAAATCCGGAAACAAACAGATCAAGATTTAAGCATAACTATATATCATAACAATAACACTATGATCCTAGGGACCTCTTCTTTCTCTCTGTTAGCCTTCCTCTCTTCTCTTCCACTCTTAAATCAGATGCCTCCCCTGCTAGAGAGAGGGAAGATCCCTTTATGGTCTTTTTTTTTTATATTTATTTTTATTTTCAAATAATCTTCTGTTTGTGAAAATAATTTTCTACTTATATTTACATCTATAATATTTTTAATACACCTAGATCTAAATCTATAGTAGTTTGGATTATTGTTAGTATTTTTTTCTTTTACTAATATGATTGTTCTTCGTATTTGTATCATTTTTTATTCATAATTCGAGAGATTATTATTATCACATATCTAAATTGGTAAAATCTCTTCGAATCAATAAGAACTGCTAATTCAGATAATGAAAAATTGAAATAAATCATTGAAGAGCTCTCATATATTTTTATAGAGTTTTTCTTCAAGATAGTTGACAAAGATTGCCTTTGCTTGAGAACTTTGAAAATTTAATTTTTATCTTTAAATTCATGAATTAATTTCTTGATTCTCATTGTAAGGAATTTTATGTAACTCGATTTACTATAATCATTATTTATGTATAAATGAAATTATTTTCTTAAAATAATAATTGAAATTATTTTCTTAAAATAATAATATTAAAAAGTATAACTATATATCGAAAGAGGAGATGAATTCCTCACAACTCACACTCGCAACCAAAGAATTGCTAGCTTTACTATACTACAAGTCTACAAAATACATCTCATGCATACAAACATATATAACCGGTCATATATTTGTTTTTTTCTTTTTTTTTTTTTTTATAATGCTCGTCTACCTGCCTTTATTATTTTCTATGTAACTGGCCTAGCTAGTTATCTTGGCTATATTGCTCTAAGAGCCTCGATTTTGTTGTCTCCTTGACTGAAGAAAAATTTCAAACGCAACAAGTCACTCACATGTGTACATGTTTCTTCACTTGTGCCAATTGCTAAAGCTTTGTAGCTAGCTAGCTGGGATCGAAGTTATACAAAAAGGATGATTAATTAACATATATACCTATATAGTTAGACACCTGATTAGCATACATAATCAGGACTTAGAAACTTAATTTAGTAACGACACTAATAACGGCAAACCGGGTTAGTTAAAGCGCGATTAACGAGAAAAACCGAAAGTTATATCCTTTATGTATGGATATAAAGAATTTGACGAAGCTAGCTATGAAAAAGAGGAAGACTGGAGGAGCAGCAAAAAGTCATAGTGAGTGGGGCTTAATGAAGTGACAAGATCCCAGATGTCTCTCACCTGGGGAATGCGGAAGCGGGGCATGCGCATAAATAGTATATATATGGGCCAAAGGCTAAAGCGCCACACTTGAACGTTGGTCCTCAAGATAAAAATTACATGTTACTTGAGTTGCTCACGATAATGATAATGTGTACACATTCTTATGAGTGGTTAAGTTAATATTGTTAAGGAAAGAAGTCTAGCTCCCGTTTAGTTTACCTTTACCTATTTGAATAGTTGTGTTTAAATGAAAATTTGAAATGCATAATTGGAATGAACGACATTTTAATTAAAAAAAAATAGTAGATTGAGTTGTAATTAAAACGAGAATATTTGAATAAACTTATTCAAAAATATGTCTTTTTTTCTATTCTCGTCTAACACGTAACAAAACTCGTTCAAATAGTTGAAGTGACTGATGAACTATTTAAATAGAAAAACTAAATTATTGAAATGAACATATATTTTAAAAGACCATTTGAATAGAAATAATAAAGTTGTTGAAACAAATACTTATTCAAATGAAATTTTCATTTAAATAAAATAAAATAATTGAACCAAACAAGTCACTAAGTTTTGAGTATTTATTTTATCCTCATTTTATCCAATAATGATTGTCAAATTTGGAAAGTGACGGTTCCAAGTTCCAGCCAAATTCTCTTTTTCTTTATTAAAAAAAAAGTGTGTAATATTTTGAAAAGCGTTAAAATAAAAATAAAAAGGTCGCAATCGGGCATCGGTGCAACCGAGTCCTCGTAGGTCATGTCCATCGCTCTCCGGCCCATGGGCCACCACAACCGCCCAAAAAGAGCAACTGACCCATATGAGGCGCAACTCCAAAGAAAGACGTCGAGTACTACATTTACCAGACCCCCATCTCTCTCTCTCTCTCTTTAGTTAGCCTCTTACGAATATTAAAGTGTTATAATCTCTCATGCATTGACTGATTGATTAGATGTGTCTCATGTCATGGCCCTAGGACGTCCTTCTGATGTTGACTCACGCAATTTATGTTATCATAAATCTCTGTCCCTTACCTATAACCTACATATACCTACTATACTATAATTAATAGGTGATCCTTTATATCTATCAACCCAGCGATTCTGTTATATATTCATTTATACTGTCACATAAAGCTCTGAAATTCGGTAGATTTGTACGTATCGATCTCCTCTCACACATTTAAATAAATTTTCTTGTAAATCAACAAAACCATAGGCGCGCCGCCACGAGTTGATGAGGTTTTCTTCTTCTGTTTTTAACAGTTAATCAAAGCTTAGCAAAATGTTAATTGATTAATAGTACTAGTTTGTGATCTTCTGACTTGTAGTTAGTGGAGAGGGCACGATGAATAAAGCCCGGATGTCTTATCTCCATAATGCATATCTATCACATAAATATTGAGGTCGACGCTCTTGTGTGCAGATGCAATGTTTTAATGATCATTAATTTTAGTTGTATAAACACAAAGCTCTGTTGTTAAACAAACGTTACTTGGGTTAGAATTAAGAGGCACACAAATTAATCAGCCACATTGAAATTAAAATTTGTAATAAATTTGCATATCGAATTGGTGTGCGCTAGATGGAAAAGGAGTATAGTTTGTGGCCTTTTTTTTTTTTTTTTTGGGATGCGAATGTAATTGGTGTTTGCTATATATGCAATTCTAGCTCATGATATGGATACCATTCCGTCAACTTTCAAGCATGCGAGTCTAGATGTAGATGGGGCAAGCCATACTGACATGGGATACCATGAGTAACCGGCATCCAAAGCCCAGCGAGAAAAGAACATGTATAAGACTAACTTCGGCCGAAATTAATTTTTTATGTATTTTTTTTTAAAATAATAATTTTAGTTGTGTCAAATATATCTTGACTTATGAAAAAAACTTCTTGACAATAAAAAAGTCATAAATAATAGTTTTTTTATAGTTAAAAAGCTTTTGAACTATGATCAAAAAATTATTGAAACTCCTAAAAATGTTACTTTAAAAAAAAAAGTACAAAAAAGTCATTTGGCCCAAATTAGTCCTACCATGAAACTCCTAAAAATGTTACTTTTCGGGGGGGGGGAAAAAAAAAAGGTACAAAAAGCCAATTGGGCCCAAATTAGTCTACCCATGTCATTTTCTTAAGCCCAGCATAGCTTCTGGGCCGCACCCCTTCTATGCCACTGTTAATGGGCCCAAGTTCCAAACCCAACAGGGTGGAACACACGATGCCCATGGCCATATGCATCCATACTCACGGAGTCGGCAGCCCACACAACACGTCACGTAAGCTGCCGTTCCGAAGCTGGGTCCGTCCTAAATGAGTTTAGGTGTCAAATTTAGGGGAACTTTTCTAATTAACTTCCAAAATCCAAATTTTATGTCATATAATTTAACTAAACACGTATCAAAGTACATCAGTTTTTGCGATTCAGTTGACAAAACTCAATAAACCAGTAGATTAACCTCTCAACCAGTTAGTTTGTAGATAACATTTTAACTACTCAATTAACAAAATTCAACCCGTTACGAGAAAGTTAAGGACAACTTTGAAAGTTCTCGTTAACAACGGTTATAAAACGAAAGATATATCATTAATGATAAAAGTAAAAGCTTAGCCGCACGGCCTGATTTTTCTCTCCAATTTACTGAAGCAAAATGTCTAGATTTCTATATTGTTCTTTCTCTCAATTAGATTTTGACACACTAATTTAAAAGTAAGGGCGTTTATCAGAAGTGCAAGTCAACTGTTTCATAAAAGTTAGTTAATTTACGACTTTTTAACTGTTTCAACTTTAAATTAAGTGATATGTCAAAGTATAATGAAAAATTTACTTTTGAATTAGGAAATCAAAATTTCATATTGGACTGTGCCATGAATAGTAAACCCACTTGTAGTACAGTGCAAAACCCAAAAAACATCG
>JXTB01000412.1:199630-242104 GCA_002914805.1 Parasponia andersonii
TATATAAAATCTTAATAAAGAGAAAAAGAATATATAGTCTTAATGATTATAATTCATCAAATTATTACAATTCGAAAGTATGTTTATGCCCACTTTCAGCTCTAGTATCATGCTATCGTGCTGGGCGGTGAGACCCATATCTAGATGAACGTGCGAGTTCCAATTGAAATGAATCCAACTAACATGAAAAAACTGAAAATCAATTTCTGCCCATATATTTAAAGATCCGAATTCCGAACCAATGGTTTTAAACATAGGAACAGCCAAAGGACATGACTTGAAATAATTTAATAATAAATAAAAGCAAATATATTGTGTAGAAACCACGCCCATTACAAAGAGCCCAACTCCAACATCTGCTCCTCGGTGAAAAGCACAACACAACAATTTTACGGAACCATAAACGAAATGTGGCAACAAACATAAAAAAGATTACTTACCAGAAAGCCACCTCATTTTCTCCAATTTATTTCCCTGTTTCTTTTTTCATTTTATTTTGTTCTTTTTCGGGTTAAGTTCCCGAGAGCCATACTGAAACTTGTTTCTCATGCAAACTCCCTACTCACCATCTCACACATACGTGTCACAACCTAGTACTCCGCCCCCATTATATAACACCATCTCATTCCCTCTTTCTCACATATTTAACTTTCAGTTTCTCACCACCCAAACGACCCTAGAATTTAACCCAATTCATTCAACCAAAAATGGCTGACCGTCCTCAACCTCACCAGCTCCAAGTCCATCCCCAGTTTGGTGTTGGTAAGGGTTATGGTCAACAACCTGGCCAAGGCCCATCTACTGGAAAAGTTCTCCTTGTTCTGGCCCTTCTTCCAGTCGGTGGGACCCTCTTGGCTCTAGCTGGTTTGACACTCATGGGAACCGTTCTTGGGCTAGTTGTAAGCACCCCAGTTTTCCTTCTCTTTAGCCCAGTTCTTGTCCCGGCTGCACTTACAATTGGGCTTGCTGTAATGGGCTTTCTCACTTCTGGGGCTTTTGGGGTCACTGGGCTTTCTTCTCTCTCTTGGGTCTTTAACTACTTCCGACGGGCTGCAGTGCCGGAACAGCTGGACTTCGCGAAGAGGCGAGCACAGGATGCGGCGGCCTATGCGGGCCAGAAGACCAGGGAAGTGGGCCAGGAGATACAGAGCAAGACCCAGGAAGGGAAGAGGACTTGAGCTATTCAAATGGGGTGTATCTAGGCATGGCAAGGGGAATAATGTGGGACTTGCATGGGTTTGTTTTTGTTTTTGTTTTTCTTACACAAAATGTTGATGCTCGGTTTTTTACTGTGTTTAGTTTGTCTCTGTTTGTGTTTGTAGTAGGGTCTGTTTGAGTGTTCTAATTTTACATTTTTTTCCTCAGAATTTAAGGTGGTCGAGAATTTGGTCTATTGTACTCCTCGGCTACCAGTAGAATGCTGGTATTAGAGAATGTGTTATTAATTTAGTATGTCCTTTTGTATGATTGTTGATTTCTATACATCTCTACCTATGTCCTTAGACGCTTAAATTATGTATGAATCGGTGCTAAATATATCTCAGAGAACAGAGATCTACCCTTGAAAAGAAGAAATGAACATACCTAGATAACAACGTATTTGTAATGAGATGAATATTTGTAATGAGATGAATCTATGTACAAAAATAAAAAGAAAAGAAAAAAAGGAAAATGTGAGGGGCTGGAGATCTCTATGAGTATACTTTCCAAAACTTAAATGATATTTGCTTTTACGCTTGTTTATCTCGATATCCAAAGAATCGGTTTAAAAGCAACAACATTAGCCCACCAAAAGCGAAATTTAGTTCGGGGAATGAGACGAGCATAAATATGTCGGTTTTAGGGAAGGAAAAAAAAAAAAAGAACGAAAAAAGGTTGGGGGGAGGTGCGGTCATGAGTTACTTCGGCCAACTTGCAAGTACTATCAAGTCGAGACAAGGATGAGTCGTCCCTCTAATCTTACGCTTTCATTGATGAACTAAGCTATGGAGATCATCTAGATATTTAAGAACAAAATGTTGTACAGAAGGTGCTCGATTGAACCCACAAAAACAGAAAAAAGAAAATGAGATTTCATTGAGAATGGTGTTCAGCATGAGTCTCAGTTTCAGTGTCCATTGGATCAGTATCCGCATTTGAGTTGTGTGGAATCCAAAACGTCAGAACATTGGATGCAGCAGCCACGAACATGACCCTGCGAGGTGCCCACTTCAAGCACGATGCCACACCGATGTGACTATTCCAGCTCGCCACCTGTTAATACCAGTTTGTAGATGAATTAGAACTTGCTTTTATAGAAATTCTCCCCCTTCTGATTAGTTAGGAAGTGCAAGATTGTGGGAATCCGTTTCTTATATGCGATGAATTTGAAGCTTATTTCACATTGCATCCAAAACATATTTTGAGGACACTAACAGCTAAGGAAGTAAGGTCATGGGGTGAAGTCATATGTGCTAGACTTCTTTTGATAAGAAGTAGGACAGTCCAGAGCCAAGAATACAAATCGACTACAATCGAGAAACTAGCTCTCAAACAGGATTATGGATAGATTGGTACCTCATTTTTTGTGTTGACGCTCCATGCATGCAAAGTTCCATCTCCTGAGCCTTCAAGAAAGATGAATCAGACTTAGCTAAAATGCCAAAAGTTGCAGAAGGATAATTAATTTAAGAATGGCATGTGAAAAGAGAGGAGACAAAAGTAAGCATGCTTTTCAAGCAAATGGTAATAATGCCTGGATTAAAGAATTGCATACATAAGATTAAACGAACTCCATAATTCCAGAAAAGCTCCTTACTAATGCTCAAATATACATAATAACATGGTGTGATATCGGAACAGATAAGAGAGTAAACATTACAAACCTGACACCACATACTGGCCATCCGGGGTAAACGTTGCCTCTATATTTGTATTGGGAGAGGGTTCCAAACTGTACCCACAACGCTGTGTAACGCAAAGTTCAAACTGGTTAATGCATATCCTGTAATAGACTTAGATATCTGCAAGTCATTATGCAAGAATGGAATTCGTGTTTTCCTAAATTTTCTTTGTAAGACATCAGTGATGTCTTACAAATATGTGCTCATGTAATTATCATATAATTATATAATAAATTGCCTATGTGATTAGGACGTAAGAAATTGCCTACGTGATTAGGACGTAAGAGTAATTTCTAAGCAGGAAAAGTCACCTTCTCTCCTCCATACGCATCAAGAACATAGATGTTGTTGTTTGTGGTTGTCAAGAGCATTGATTTGCCATCATTGCTAAATTTGATGTCACATACCTCAGCTGTATCTCCACCAACTAGAAACGTATCAAAAGGACCCTGATTTTGAAATATTTTGTAAGATCAATGACATGAACGATAAAAACTGATAAAAACAGAGAAAATGCTTCATAGCCATGAACCTTGTCATAGGAACGTGAATCAAACAATTTAATAGCACCCCCTTCCATTGCCACGGCAAACACAAGGCCTTGTTGGTCGTAGGCAACTGTTGGTCTACCACGTAGATGTAAAATTCCCTGAAAACTACAACAATAAGCATACATTGCAATCATGCTTCAAGCATACACACAGATCAACAAAGTCAAGCACAGGTTAACTTGCAACAGAATAATAAAAGGTTACATAATTCCAAGCTTGTGTAGCAAAAGCTCCACTTCCGTAAGTATAAACCAGCATGTTGTCTCTGAAGTGATTTTCTTAGTGTATCTCATTCTTCCAAGTCTTATATACATAAGCGATCTTCATTAAATTCATGAAATGGAAAAAAGTGTCAAATGTAGAAAACAGACCTGGCAGGCATTTACGCGAAGATCCCATATTCTGACGCTGTGGTCCAATGAACCAGACATGAAACTGTCATTAACCGGAGACATACAGAGGGACACGATTCTACAGCAGTAAAATAATTGAAAATGATCAGCACAACTCGGAAAGATTATAAAAATAAGGTTTCTCAAATGCATTAATACCTGCAACTTGCGAGACTCTCTAATTTTTCAGAGGGACAGAGAGTACTACGAAGAAATTAAAAGGAAAGACAGATCTTGACTAGCTTATTAAACTCAGAATGTTTGCAAGCTAGTGGCTGTTTTCAGGTCTTAATTCCTATTGTTCTTTAATGCATTGCACCGAAAAGATACAAATTTTAGAGCCAAAATCTTACCAAACTTATCATAAGCATGTCCCTTCAATATAAAGATCACAAAAAGATCAACTCCAATCCCCTGTTAATAATCAAGTACATAAGATAGAATCCTAACCTCTCTTTGTGCCCCTTAAAGTAGCGTAGACATCGATTATCATACATTGAGAGATACCGAAGGAATTCTGCAAAACAAACAGTTACCATCAGTTTTCACATACAGCCACTGGATTCATCACGTATACAAATTCCAAAGGAAACTAACCTCCGCTATTATCCAAATTATATGTCGATGAACAAATAACAGAGCTTGGGTGATGGGTAAAGCATATTCGATCCGCCCCGTGTTTCTTATGAAATGTGGTCTTAAGCAACCTTGAATTCATAACAAGAATAAACGTTAGCATTCACTTCGAAGCTGCATCTTTAAGCTAAATTCACATGAAAAAGAAATCAAAATGAAAAGATACAAGTACAATTGTTTACAAAAATTCCAAACACATTTTCGAACAAGAACAAAACTCACTTGGCATTTGCAATATCATATAACCGCACCGAATCATCATCGCTAGCAGTGACTAGTATATCATCCTTACGATGAAAATCGACAGAATTAATTTTCCCTCCCTGAATATTGGATCAAAAATCAACGTTAAAACTCAACCAAAAAAAAAAAAAAAAAACACAAACACACACACACACACACAACAGGTTGGTGTGAAAAATGCAAAATAATTGAATCCCTTTGACAAGGCTTGTCGTTACCAAGAAACACTATCTGAACAGCTAAAGTTAAGCAATTTGGGTGAATAAAGCTTTTACAAAACCATTAGAAACTAACTAAAAGCTCTTAATTTCAAAACCCCAAATCCATGCAAACCTGACTACCCCCGAAAACTTAGAGACAATCCATTTTTCTTTTTCTTCCCTACAATAATTTAAAGATTTAAATTTTAATCGAAAATTAACCAGAAATACGGGGACAATCGCCTAAAGATTAATGTAAATTGTTTCGGCCATGGAAAAGGGACTAGAAGTTGAATTGGGTAAGCTTACAAAATCTGCAAAAAGGGCTCCAATGGCCATGCTACGCACTGTATCGTCGTCTAGCTCCGTCAGCGACATCTTCACCCCTAGCGATAAATTCTGGAGATTCTTATTAGAGACTGTAAACAATAGAAGGATTTACTTTAATTTTGTTCAAATCTGTCTTTTCCTCCTCCTCCTCCTCCTAACCTTTTTTTTTTTTTTTTTTGGTACTTTCATTGGTAGTGACATGGCCGCTGCGGTGGATTTTGCCGTTAATAGTGTCGTATGTCCTAGGGTACACAAACGGGCTCAAAGCTCAGGCCCAACCCCATGTTTTCTGCAGTGGGCGGCCCATCCTATTCCAGCCCAGACCGGCCAATGGGCATGATGTACAGGAAAATGGAGCTTAGTGTCGGCAATTTTCTGCGTTGTACAACTCAAAAGGACACGAAATAAATAATCATGAGTGATCCATTAATTCTCGTATCAAATTTTTAGATTAACTCGTATAATGCAAATAATAAACGGATTAATTTTGGATTAAACCGCTTGACTCAAATGGACATATGATACATTTAATTAAACATGTCGTATTTAATTAAACATGTCGTTTTCGTATCGTGTCAACAATGATAATAATATGACATATTTATTAATATTTTTAATATTTTAATTATAATTTTGATTAATTATAAACATATTTACGGGTGTAAAGTTAAATTAATTAGTGCATAATTATTTTAAATTTGAATAATTATATTAATTTTGAATATTCGCATTAAATAGGTCATAATATGATATGTTATATATTTATTAAATGTGTTATACATACTGTGACATGCTGCACATTTATTAATTATATTGTATTTAGATTTAAATTTTTTACAAATCTATTAATCGTATCATATCGAGTTGAGATATTATTGTATCGGATCATAATCATGTCAATCCCAACATGACACCATAATATAAATTGCTAGCTTTGCTTTGTTATACTCTTCAACTGTTCAAGAAAGTGATATACTTTACCTAAATATTTCAAGTGGTGCAATCAAATATCAGATTTTGGAAAATTTCATCCAATCCAACTAAGGTTGATTTAGATTGGTTAGATCCAATCAACTTATACTGTGAGCAGTTTTTGAGCTTTTCATTTGTTTTTAAATCTTTTCAATATATTTTAATATGAAATTATATTAATGAGTCATTTTGGACTAATTCGGACTTCAAAATAATCTAAAGATTTGGAATGTAAGTAGAATATCCTTCACACAAATAATATAATATATATGTACATATAATATAAATTATTTTTTTCCAAATATATCATTATATGATTTGGATCGGTTTGGATTAGTTAATTTTAGAGTCAAAATGGAAACAATCCAGTCTAAGTTAGTTTTTGAAAATTAGCAATCAATTTTAATTGGATTGAATTGGATCAATCCATTATCAAAAAAAAAAAATTGGATCAGTCAGTTTGATTGGTTGTAATTTATTTTTGAAGTCTCTTTGACTAGTAGTGTTTTGGAATAAAATGACTCCTATATAAGTTTATCTTAAAATGACTTTTTTAAGATTGTGAATAGTAGTTTCGCATAGTCACGGTTTTATGGTTAGTAAATGGACAAATCTAAGATTTGTGGGGATCCAAATGGCTATTTTAAAGGACTAATTTTCAGGATAAACTTTTAAAGACAGTGCTAAACGTTATCACCTCTTGTAGCCTGTCTCTAACTGGTCAAAATATTATGGTTAGTGGTTATAGAAGTATGCTCTTTATAAGAAGTCACAGGAAAATACCATCAATTTTATAACTATTTATAAAAGGTCATCCCTAAAAGTAGTAATAAAAAATTCATTTTGGGAAAATTACTCATTTCCATATCCAAATATCTATATGGTCCTAAATAAGTTATATGGTTATCGGTTACTAATATGATGAGAATATTAGAGAAGTAATTTTAAGAGGCACTTATAGTAATATCATTTAGGCGTAAACAATCCCTTATATACAGCCTCAGCGAGCGTGCATACTACACAAAAAAGGATATAAATACCCATCATATATATATATATATTACTTATTTAGTGATTATTAATTTTAAAAAAATGTTAATAGATTCATATACATTTTTGGAGTAATATATACCACGTGTATTTTATACATTCATGTATATTGTAGTATACATTTTATATACAAAATTACTCTTAAAAATTAGTATATGTTTTATAATGTATATCATAAGTATATATTTATATTGTAAATGTCTAATATAAGTAAATATTTGTATAAATATGTACCGTGTTCTTATTTTACACATGAAGGCCTCTTTACTAATCCATAATAAAAAGGAAAAAAAATGATAAAAATAAAGGCATTACATTTCGTGTATAACTAATTGTTATGTAAAGATATGAAAATGAATCATGGCCTTCTCTATACATTGTCACATTGCTTCTTATTACCTTCCATTCTCTGTTGACTAATTCTCTTTATAGATTAGTAAGAATGGTAGAAATGTATACCTTAAAATGCAGGTATAACATGAAAAATCAGGTATTGATGAATATATGGCGAAAAAACGAGTATTGAGCCTAAATTTCAATGGGCTATTTACAAAATTCCAGGCCCAAGATACCAAAAATTGAAAAATCCCCGGATGGACTCATTTTTTGAAAAATCCCGGATTGATTTAGAAAAATATCACTTTTTAAAGTATTATTAGAAAAATAACACTTTTAAAAAATATTTAGAAAAATACAATTTTTCTTTAAATTTAACATTTTTCAATAGTACTCGAGGTAACTAATTAGGTTACTTAGACTAACCAATCCAGTTATTTGAAGTAACTGTTCAAGTTACCTCAGCTAACTCGATTATTTACCTTAAATATCTCATGAATCAATAAAAATGATATTCTGCTAAATACTTTTAAAAGTGGTATTGTTATAATTAAATCCGGGATTTTTCAGAACAATTTCAAATTCCGGGAATTTTCAATTTTTCTGAAAAAAACACCATAAAAAATCAAATTTCCTCAAATTTCAATACTATATACGGGCTGGGCCTAGACGGCCAGTCCGACCTTGTGTCATACCTGGCCCATACCGCATAGGCACCAGGCCCGAATTCGCAACTAGACTAAAATTCGAACTTCGACGTACGACATCGTTTTGCTTTTACCGCCACTGCTTTCTTCTTCATCCTCCGTTTCTTTCCAACTTCCAAGACTGTAATCTGTAAAGTTCAATATCTCGGAGCTTTTTCTTGCTCCTGGCTCCAATGGCGATGGACTCGTACACCCCCTTGTTGGAGAAAATCCGAGTCCCCCAACCATCGCTCCAGAAATTCGCCGTGATTTCAATCTTCTCGAAGCTTCGATCCGCCCCGAAGTATCTGGACTCCGACTCCGAACCCGGAAGAGATGCCATTTCTCAGTGCCTACACTCCGCCTCATCGGCCGTCGTGGACCAGTCGGTTCGAGAGCTGTGCCGCCTGGTTATGGACTCTCGAATTGATGTTTCTCGTGGGTTGCTTGAGCTCCAGTCTGCTCTCGAAGGATGTGATCCTCAATTTGTTGACCTTTTCGTCAAGGGATTGGGCTTCCTTGTTCGGCTAGGGTTTCAGAAGAACAGTCTCAAATGGCGATTCGGCTCTACTGAGAACCACCCATTGGTTAAAGTAAGAGTAACCGATTGCACTGAATTTGATTATCAGTTTAGATTTTAATATTTGGAGTTCAGTTCCGGACTTAGAATTGGCTTTTATCCAGTAATTACGCTTTTGAATTCTGATTTGGTAGAACTTCAGGTAGCCTCAGCTCATTACTCGATGTTTGGTTTAATTGTAAACTGAGGCAATGCTAAAATGGGTGGCAGGTTCTTTCGTGCCGATCCGAGGTTCAATCCGAACTAGTGCAGCAAGTTTTACTGTTGGTGGCACATAACAAGCAGTTGGGGATGGTCGAAATTTGTGATTTTTTGAGACCCTTTTTGCATTATTCGATTTTGAGAATACCCTTTTCTGATTCTCCATCCTCTATGTTTGCACGGCATTTAATATCGTCCATGGCGTCGCTTTGTTGCTCTTTTACTATTGAGGCCGTTCCTGTCTTTAAGTTGTTAACAGAAGGCCTTAAGTATGCTCCTTGCACGAATTCAGAAGTAAGTGCACTTGTAACCTGTGTATTACCATGTTGGCTTCTTTTGCGTCTGTCATCACGACGGATGGGGAATGAACTGGTTGAATTTAGCGTCAGCTTTTCATTTCAACTAAATTCTAATCATAATTTTTTGATTTTATTTTTTCTTTCGAAAGGGTTTTAGGAATTTCATTTATTTTGTGGAACATATGGTGGATGCACATATAGTGGTGCTTAGACGTTTGGCTGGAGAGGGACTGGTAATTTCTTAAGACTTTGTAATGTAATAATTTTTCATCTTGTGTTGCGTTGTCTTCAAATGTATTACCATGTTCAAAGCTAGGGACTTAGGGATAAACTTCCTTGAGCTTTTGTTCTCTTTCATTTATCAAATTTTGAATCCTTTGTTGGCAGCTGATTGCCGAGGCTCAACTTTGCAGTTTGGAACTGTTAGAGACAATTCTTTCTGTATGTTCATGTCATAGGTACACCTTTTGGATTGAGCCCATTGCTGAAGTCTCCAGGCGTTTATTGTTTGTCCAGAAAGATCTTGGGTTTCAGTATGTGCCCAAATTATCTTCAGCTACTTTATCCCTGTTTATTATCCTCACTCAGTCAGAGCTTGAGCATGAACATCTTTCTGTATTAAAACTCCTCCACTTCCTCATGAAATGGAAGTATGAAAATGGTATACTTATACATTAGCACTTTGGTTTTACATTTTTTTTTTTTCGCTTGACACTTTAGTTTTATGTACTTTCAACTCTCTAAAGTGTTTCTGAGTTTCCAATTTCTTAAAGATTTATCATCTAACCAATTTGAATCTTTTGGTCACATGTTCTATATTATTCTAGACTCCAAATGACTAACAATATTGTAATATTTATGCTTTGCTTCTCAAGTGAATGCTAATTTTCATGTTACTTTAAGTACTTTTAGTGTCAAATTATCTCTGTTCTTTCTGGTTAGCTTTGTTCCAACTGTGTGTCTATCTCCTAAACCTAATCATTTTCATCTTTGTTTTGATGCCATTTTCAGTTTTCTGGTTGTATTTTGCTTATGCAGTTCTCATTTGCTTTACAGAATTTGTTGTTGGCTGGACATCATGTACTCTGGGTGAAGAGCTCTTATTGATATTTCCTGTCATCAGTCTTCTGTCATCTCCTTCTAAACCTGTCAAAAAAGCAGCAACTGACTTTCTTATCATGTTAGAGAAACTATTGGTAGAACCTTTTGTATCACCTAAGAATAAACCAACAAAGGAAGGGGAACTTTCCTTGATTAGCACACCTGGATCTGTCATTTTTAGACTTCTCCAGCATCAGTGGTGTCAGGTCTCTTCCCCCCTCCACTAGTATCTGGAATTATTTTTCTTTCTCAATATGTTTTTTTTTGTAGCATTTTGGAAACTATCGTACTATTTTATTTTACAAGTGTCTGTATCAGGAAAAAAGGAAAAAAAAAAAAATTCTAATATCTAATTCCTAAACTTGCAAACGTGAAGTTATAGCTTCTTTCCTACGACAGGAAAAGCCATTATAATTCTTGTTGGAAAAGAAAAAAAAAATCATTGTGATTGACGTTCAAAGGAACATTTTTGTTCTGCTGCAGGATCAGTTTTCATCATCCAGTTTCTTTTTAAGACTTGCTTCTAGTGGTAAAAATGATGACAAAGAAATACATGATCTACCAAGATCTTGGGCTTCTCAATTAAGACATTATTGTTTATGGATTGTCGATAGAAGAAAGTCCTTCCTACAACTGTCTCCGTCTCAAGAAATTTTTGTATCCGGTAAAAAGTTTAGACACCGAGTTCCTTTCTTCAAGTTCCTATACATGAAATTATGGAATAGTTGGTGACTTCATTGTTTTTAAGTGATAGGATTCAGCTAATGTTGTATTCACGTCTTCCCTGCTATTTGTTCTTGTAGAAATGCCCTTGTTACTCTCTGCCATTGCTGGTGTTTTGTTGATGCATCCGTCATTAGGGAGTATTGCTGTAGATTCTTTGACCACCATAGCCATCATGGATCCTAAAGTGGGAACTCAATTTTTGCTAGCAATCTTATTTTACAATAACATATTCAGTAAGAAAGATGATACTGGCAAAAATATGTTGGTAAGTTTTTCTCTTATATTCTGGACCTATTTCTTGTACTTAGTGCTGGGTATTTCATGTTCTCCTCTTCGCTATATGATTTGGGTGGTTAGTATTTTCTCCATTTAATTGTTCTGCAGCTGAAACTTCTAGGAATGCTTCCAGCTCTTGCTTCGCATTCTGGGATGATACCACTTGTCGTCCAAACTATCTTGCCAATGCTCCAGAAAGATTCTAAACCGTATGTACTGTGTGATAATCATCATATGTGCTTTCATCTTATTTTATACTTGTTTTTTATTTTTTCTTATAATCATTTGATCTGTCCATCATTGCTAAATATATTCTTCAAGTTTCATTGTCCTTTTCTTGACTTTGTAATAATTTAATAATTAATTTGATCTTGGGAAATTTCTCTAATGCAATATTCAGAACCTTATATGCGACAGCCATTCGTTTGCTTTGTCAGACCTGGGAGATGAATGACCGTGCCTTTGGGAGTTTGCAAGTAAGACTCTTGTTTTTTTTTTCCTCTCATATCCCATCTTTTGGGTACCAGTTAGCATGCTCCTTCGAACTGAATCCTCGGACTTGGTAAACTACAGGGATGCTGCAAAGTTGCCACTTGACTAAACTAAAACTGATGCTGTGCACTTGTCTTCTTTCGGTTTCTATGACCAGTATTTTCTAATGGATTTTGGGCCAGTTTGGTAGAGTTGTAAATTTTAAGGAAAAAACTTTTAACTGTACTGAAGGAAAAATCCGTTGTAGTGTAAAGTAACAGAGTGTTTAGTAAATTATAATTTTAAAGTGCTGCGACTTGAAAAAGCTGTATTCAAGTTTTTGGTAAGCTGTATGACTGAATTGTTGTGCAAATATAAAATGACTAAAATAAACATCATTATACAATTGTTCATATTTATAGAAAGAGCTTATTAATATTTTTTTACAATTATGCATATTTGTACATGCTAAAAATATTAATACTTTTTTTTTTAAAAATTGATATGAAAATAAACTCAATTAAATTTATTTTATTTAATTTTAATTTACTTTATTTTCATCTAAATTTATAGAATCAATTTGGTTACTTCAAAATAATTAATATAAAGAGTATTTTAGTCAATTATGATTTAAATATATTAATATATATCTTTGAAAAATTGATATAAAAATAAATTCAATTAAATATGTGGTATTTTTACTTTTAAGTTAGGGTATTTTAGCTTTTATGATTTATTCATTAAAAGATAGTGTAGGTTCTTGCATAATCTAAAAAGTCAAAGCTGGTTTAGGCCAACTTTAGTTTTTGGTTGTAGCTTTGTTAAAAATTATTGAATAATCTGATTTTCAGGTTTTCAAACACCTTTTGGTTCACAGATTGTTTGAAAAATAGTTTTAGCTTGTTGAGATGCTAAACCAAATTGGCCCTTTGTCTTTCTTCTCTTGTTAAGGGAGTATTGCTTCCGAAAGCTTTTGCTGAGTTCGAGTCTGAGAGAAATATTTGCATCAGTATTGCTGCTTCCATTAAGGATGTTTGCAGAAAAAATGCTGATAGGGGTGTGGACCTTATTTTGTCTGTTGCGGTACGGATTTTTATAGTTGTTCTGTTTCTATTTTGTTCCATGTAGACAATTCTAAGGTATATTCTTTTTGTCTTTGTACAATTGTATCAATAGGCTTGCATTGAGAGCGGGGATCCTATAATCCAAGCTCTTGGTTTTCAAAGCCTTGCTCATCTTTGTGAAGCTGATGTAATTGGTAATCTGAATAATTCATGAGCTTATGTATTGTTTATTTTTGTTTATACTTGTTTGACACATGTTCCGTCCTCCTATTTATTCCTTAAATGCAGCAGAAACTTTAAAACAGGAACTCGTTGTACTTCTTTTTAGGAGGTCTAATTTTTTCTAAGCTTTCACCACCCCCCCTCCCCCCTCTGTCTCTCTCTCTCTCTCTCTAATATTGGAGGTTATATGTCTTATTGCCTATTGAAATATTTAGTTCTGGCATTTTTTGCATGAAATAACAAAATGATTAACAGTAACAGAATATGAAACCTTGGGCAAGCCTTGGTGTCACTGTTGGGCAGCTAAATGATGCTACAATGTTGATCTCAAATTTTTTATTTTATTCCTTCTCAATTCAAAATAAATGAACTAAGATAACTTAGTTTTGAAATATAGAGTGTTGTGCTGATCCTTTTTACATTCTGTTGTTCAGATTTTTATACAGCCTGGGATGTCATTTCAAAGCATGTGCTAGACTACTCCAGAAATTCAATTCTTGCACGCAGGTAACATTTATAGGTTTGAAGTGTAACTCTAGACTGAGGGTACATATGACTACCTCATTTACCGTATGTTTTCACTTCTGTAGAACATTGAGGCGGTTGGATTAACTCAGTAGGAATTCATGGCTTTTGTACCTAAGACACATTATTGTCCTGAATATATTTTTCTTAATTTGAATGTAATGGCTGCTTCAAGGTTTTTTTTTTTTTTCTTTCCGGGTTCTATCTTGTTCATTTCACCCACAAAAAAAAGGTAATAATAATAATCTTAGATATTCCTACAACAATATTTATCACCCTATTTATTTGAGAGCACTTAGTATGACTTGTTTATGCTTATTGGCAGCATTGTCCTTCTTCTAAGATGGGGTGCAATGGATGCTGAAGCATATCCAGAAGCTTCGCAGAAGGTTTTGCAAATTTTGTGGGGTATTGGTACCTCTACTTTCCCTGATAAGGAATTTCAGTGGGAAAAGGCAAGAATCTCTGCTCTAGAGGCCTTAGCCCAATATGAGGTAAATATTGCAATATTATGTATTGCCTTTATGCTTTTTCCCAATATTAACGAACACGAGCTTTGCATGAGTGGACTGTATTCCTATGATTCTTAAGTTTGATAGCTTTGTGTTAAACTTATTACGTTCTTGTTGGTATTACGTCATGAGTTCTCCTGTATTTTATGCATGATTTCCCAGGTATCTGTCATTGAGCAAAATATTCCAGATTTCAAGGAAATGTACAGGGAGGTTCTGTTTTCTGAAACAAATCTGCATGTACTAAAGGCCATGGAAGAACTTCAAGTCAAGATCATAACATATGAGCATGTGTAAACAATACATAATCTTTAGTCCATTAGTACATGGTGAAGAAAATTTTTGGCAAAAATCAATTCTGAAAACTTTTACATGTGTATGCTTCAGTACACGGAGACGACTACGCAAGGAAAAAGGAGTTGCAGGAAGTAAAATTGAGAAGCTGCTGGATGTATTTCCTCAGGTGATCTTTTCTTCAGGTACTGATAATTGGTCATTACATTACGATAAGCTGTTCAGCAAAATGAGCATGAGAAAACCAGTTTTAGGTTTCTTGCTTTTCAATAAAAGAAAATTCCACTATCTTTTTGTTGCATTTACAGGAGAAGAAAATACTTTTTTGTATTACAAATAAAACATGTAAATGACTGAATATAAATAGAACAATTACCCATAAAACATGAATACAACATCAGGCAGAAAACAGGGAGACCAAAGTGGCAGAAAACCAGGAAATAAAATTTAAAACAATCTGATTTTGGAATACATGATCACCAACAATATTCAATAAATTGAATCTTTCCTTTTCAACACTCCCTCTCAAGCTGGTTTGAAGATATCCTCCATAGCCAGCTTGCCAACTAGTCTCTCAAACTGTCTTGTAGGAAGGCCCTTTGTAAGCACATCTGCAACTTGCTTGGTAATAGGACTGTATGGCGTACAGATTAAACCGTTTTCAAGCTTTTCCTTGATGAAGTGTTTGTCCACCTCCACATGTTTTGTTCTGTCATGAAGTACTAGATTGTGAGCAATCGAAATAGCAGCTTTATTGTCACAGTACACCTTCATCGGCAACAGATTAGAGATCTTCAATTCTTCCAATAATCTCTTAATCCATAACACCTCATAAATTCCATGAGCAACTGATCTAAACTCTACCTCTGCGCTGCTTTTTACTACCACATTTTGCTTTTTACTCCGCCATGTGACAAGGTTGCCTCCAACAAACGTGCAGTAACCAGAAGTTGATCGTCTATCTAGAATACTTCCAGCACAATCAGCATCGGTATCGGCTTCAACTTGCAAATGTTCACTGTTTTTGAACAGTAGACCCTTTCCAGGAGCCCTCTTAAGGTACCTAAGAATTCTATAAACTGTATCAAAGTGATCTTGTCCGGGTGAATGCATGAATTGGCTAACATACTGACTGCAAATGCTATATCTGGACATGTATGTGACAAGTAGATTAGTCTTCCAACAAGTCTTTGATATTGTTCTTTATTCACCCCTTCTTCAGCTTTAGAAGGTTGTAGCTTAAGGTTAGGCTCAATAGGTGTCTCAGATAGTTTACATTTTAGTAGGCCTGTCTCATCAAGCAAATCAAGAACATATTTACGTTGATTCACAAATATACCTTCTTTGGATCTAGCAAACTTTATTCCAAGAAAGTATTTCAAAGCACCCAAATGTTTATCTCAAAGTCATATGCAATTCTTTTTTTCAATCTTTCCAGTTCTTCATTGTCATCACCTGTCTAGACTATATCATCCACATAGACAATTAGGATTGCAACCTTGCCTTCTCTATTGTGTTTGTAGAACATAGTATGATCAGCTTGACTCTGACAATAACCACAACTCTTCACAACTTTCCCAAATCTCTTAAACCAAGCTCTAGGGGACTGTTTGAGACTATATAAGGATTTTTTTAGTTTGCAGACTTTATTTGGTTCTAATCGCTTTTAAAAACCAGATGGTAGACTCATAAAAACCTCCTCCTCAAGATCTCCATGTAAAGGCATTTTTTACATCTAACTGATGTAATGGCCAGTTGAACTTTACAGCCAAAGATAATAAGATTCTGATTGAGTTTATTTTGGCTACAGGAGCAAAGGTTTCCTGATAATCAATCCCATAGGTTTGAGTAAACTCTTTTGCTATTAGTCTTGCCTTATATCTCTCTATGCTACCATCAACTTTACATTTTATAGTGAAAACCCACTTGCAGTCTACTTCTCTTTTATCCTGAGGTAAATCAATTATCTCCCAAGTATTATTTTTTATAAGAGCATCCATCTCTTCTCTTACTGCTAATTTCCAATTCGGATAATCAATAGCTTCCTGAATGTTTCTTGGGACAAACAAGTGTGAGATTTTTGAGGTAAAAGCCCTATGAGTATGAGAGAGTTATTTTATAAGAAAGATATTAGGCAATGGGATATTTGGTGCATGATCGGGTTCCTTTCCTAATAGCTATAGGAATATCAAGGTCGGATGGTCCTTGGCTAGGGAAAGTAGCAGGATTTGAAGATGAGTTAGGGACAAAATTACCTGTGATATTTAGAGGTCTAGTTTCCGAAGGTCGAGATTGATCATTTCTAAGAGGAGTAGGCAGACTTTGACTCTTTTTGATGGTATCTTTTCCAGAATAAACTAGAGGCCCAGTATTGGGATTTTCTTGTCCCTAATGTAGTGATTCTCCCCTTGTTTCAGATACAGTAATGTTTGGCACTATATGACTAAGATTCCCATTTTCATTAGTTGTATCACATTATTGCTTACTTTGAATTTTGGGAATAATAGATAGATGAGGTGAAGTAGTCAAAATCATTTTTGGTAGAGGAGTGGGAGAAAAGTCCTAAAAATTATCTCTCATCACCTCATTCTTCCCCTAAAGAGAATTTTTGTGAAAGTAAGGTTTATTTTTAAAAAAAGAGACATCCGTACTCACATAAAGTTTTCTTGTTTGGGGATTATAGCACTTATATCCCTTTTTATTAGAAGCATACCCTATAAAAACACATTTTTTAGCTCGAGGATCAAGTTTGGATCTTGTGTTATTTGGTATATGAACAAAAACAATGCAGCCAAAATCTTTTAGAGGTAAATCCGAGTATACCCTTGATAAGGGAAATTTTTTTTTGAAACATTCTAATGGTGTGCTATAGTTTAAGACATGTGTAGGCATCCTGTTAATCAAATAAAAGGTTATCAAAACAGCTTCCCCCCGAAAATATTTTGGAACATTCATTGAAAACATTATAGCACGAGCTGCTTCAAGTAAATGTTTATTTTTCCTTTTAGCAATTCCATTTTGTTGAGGGGTATCTACACAAGTAGATTGATGGTGTATGCCCTTTTCTTTCAAAAAACTTCCCAAGAGGTCATTAAAATACTTGGTTCCATTATCAGTGTGAAGAATGCTAATTTTTGTTTGAAACTGAGTTTCAACCATTGTATAGAATTCTTTAAAAAGTTTTTCAACTTCAGACTTTTCATTCATCAAATAAATCCAACACAAACGGTTATGATCATCTATAAAGGTAACAAACCACTTTTTCTTAGAGATAGTTATGACCCTTGAAGGTCCCCAAACATCGTTATGTATCAAATAAAATGGTTTTGAAGAAATGTAAGGTTTTGACAAATAAGTAGTACAATGACTCTTAGATAAGCTACAACTTTCACAATGAAATGATAAACAATCTAAGCCCTTCAAAAAAGTAGGAAACAAATATTTAAGATATGGAAAACTAGGATGTCCTAGCCCTAAATGCCAAAGCATTATCTGTTCATGAGCAGAATTAGAACTGGCACTACCAAGACCCTAAGCCTTTTTATTACTGGAGAAGCTACCAGCAAAGTAGTAAAGTCCATCAATCATCTTAGCACTGCCAATCATCTTCTCCGAATTCTGGTCCTGAAATTCACAGTAAGAATCCGAGAAAATTACACGGCAGTTAGATTCTTTGGTTAGTTTACTCACAGACAAAAGGTTACAGGCTAATTTAAACATGGAGAACTGATTTAAGATCAATATTCTCGGATAGTTTTATCAAACCTTTCCCAGCAATAGGTGAGAAACTACCATCTGCAATTCTAATTTTTTCAAGGCCAAAACATGGTGAATAAGTGCTAAAAAAATTTGAAAAGCTAGTCATATGATTAGAAGCTCCAAAATTTGTAATGCAAGGGGCAAAATTTGAACAGGAAGAAAGGGCATTATGTGCATTACCTGTTTGTGCAAGAGGAACACTAGGAATACCAGATGAGGAATTAGATTTTAGCAATTTTAGAAGATAATCCAGTTGTTTTTTGCTGAAGTGACTTGTTCCAGCTTCATTGGCAGTGGGAAATGCTCGGTTGTTCCTATCAACAGGCTTGCTACTCTTCCAATTTGCTGGTTTTCCATGGATTTTTCAGTAAGTTTCTCGAGTGTGGCGTGGTTTGTTGCAGTAGTCGCACCAGACCTGTGGTTTTTCTTCAGTTTTTCCCTGAAAGTTGGCTGCTTTATTAGCAGCAGTTTCAGCAACAATAGGGGCAGAACTCTTAACTGGTCTGCATTCCCAATATTACATGTCTCCGACTTTCTTCTCTTCGAACTTCAGCAAACACTTAATTGATTTGAGGAAGTGGAGATCAACCAATGATGTGTCTCTGTACTTCATCAAATTCTACATTGAGACTAGCAAGGAATTTGTAAATGCGATGAGCCTCCATAGTCTGTTTGTTGTGATTGGCATCTTTAGTGGATTTCCATTCATAATCATTGAACAAGTCCAAGTCCTGCCAAAGACGCTTCAATGAACTTGTTGACAGAGTCTTCCCCTTTCCGAACCTCACCAAGTTTCAAAGTTAACTCATATACTTGGGACTGATTTCCTAAATCAGATTACATCTGATTTATATTGTCCTAAAGTTCTTTGGCTGTGGAGTAACACATATAGTTACAACCAATATCCTCTTCCATGGACTTCACAAGCCAAGTCATCACCATAGAATTTTCTGCATCCCAGTTTGAGTACGTTGGATCCTCTGGTGCTAGTTCTTTCTTATCTCCTATTAGAAACCCAATCTTACCACGCCCGCTAATGTACATCCGAACGGACTGGGACCACCGTAAGAAGTTGTTGCCATTAAGACGAATAGTGGTGATCTGAACAGCGTGAGAATCAGTATTATTGGGGGCTTGGGTTGTGGGAGAAGGAGTTGACTCAGAGGAAACATCAGACATGGCTGATCAGCAATGAAAATGTGCAGAAAAAATTACTCTGTTTCTGTTTTCGAAAACAGAGGAGAACAGAGGACTACTTCAGCAATGCAGACTAAAAAAAATGGTTCCCAAGAGCTTAAATCTGCTCTGATACCATGTTGCATTTACAAGAAAAGAAAATACTTTTCTGTATTACAAATAAAACATGTAAATGGCTGAGTATAAATAGAACAATCACCCATAAAACATGGATACAACATTAGCCAGAAAATTGGGAGACAAAAGTGGCAGAAAACTAGGAAACAAAATTTAAAACAATCTGATTTTGGAATACATGATCACCAACAATATTCAGTAATTTGAATCTTTCCTTTTCAACACTTTTCATCATAGATACTGTAATTAAGATCAGTAAGTTAATCACTTTGAATTATTATTGTATGGCATATGAAATGAACATTTACCAATCAATGGGACTTGTTTCAAAAAGGGTGAATGTAATATCTAACAATTTTTCTTGTAAAAGATATAAGTGGAATGAATGTTATATCCAAAAATGATTACTTACCATCTATGAATTTATGCATAAAAGATTACTTTCTTTTTTTAAATCAATTAATTTATAAGTTTGGCGGACTGATGTTAGCTGCCTTCTCCAATTGATGTATTATTTCTCCGTACGACTTGAACAACATATCAACGTGTAGTTTCTTGGTTTCAAAATTGAAAATCTTATCTGCAGGGAAAGGAACTAATGCTAGAGAATTAGCTGGAGCGGCTCTGTTATGCCTTTCCTTTACTCCTAAACGTATGAATACCCAAAGGACATCGAAGGTAAATAATTGTGTCCAAACATGTTGATTTTGTTTCAGTTTTTGTTCTAACATTAGTTTATGTTTAGGGATCAAGTGATGTACATGCTGGATATGAGAAAGCATTTCTGGAATTAGCAGCGTCTCTTCAGCTTTCAAGAAATGTCTTTGTTGCACTTATTTCACTGCAGTCGTGGAAAGCTTTCATGTATCGTTGGCTGAGAGCTGATATTTTCTTCTTTGATGCTAAAGCTCCATCAGTCAGCTCGGATAAAACAACTAAAGCTGCAAATGATATTCTGAAGGTTCAGTATCTGTTGAAATGAAAAAACTTACGTTTGGGTTTGCCTGTATTGGCCACATTTGCAAATACTCATAATTATTCAGTTGCAAAATATTCTTCGCCAACTTATCAAAAAAATTATTTGTCAAAATTAATGTTACTCTTTTTCGTTCTTTCCCCTCCTTTTTATCATGCAGAGAATGATACATATATCAAAAGATGCTATCCCTAGATCTTCTGAAAACATTGCTCTTGCCATTGGTGCACTTTGCGCGGTACGATTTTCTTATGTGGTTTTACATTTTTCCTTAAGTCCTTAACTTAGTTGGAAAAGTAATTGCTTTGAAAGGTATAATTGGAAATAGACACTTCAACCGATGCAATTAAAAGCTCAATGGCCTTTACTGAGACTCCATTCCATTCACTTTTATTTGGATCAATAGGGACTGAGGCCCAGTTACCAGATTTTGATTTCGTCATTGATCTTTTGTTAGGTCTTGCCTCCATCTGTCCATACTGTCAAATCAGCTGCATCTAAGTTCCTATTGAGTTGGTTATTCCAGCATGAACATGAGCATCGCCAATGGTCAGCTGCAATTTCTCTTGGTTTAATCTCAAGTTGCCTACATGTAACTGATCATCAGCAGAAATTTCAAAACATAAATGGACTGCTTGAGGTATATGGGTCTACTTTGATGTTCTTTCTGTTATTAGTTTGTTTAATAATGCTTGGGATATTCTTTTTCCCGTATGAAATGGTATATTTAATAAGTTCAATACTTGTGCTTGCCAGCGTGGTTTAATCATTTGATTCAAACTTCTTATAGAAGTGTATTTCAATTCTTTTGTTGGTTTTGTCAATACCATACAAACTTTGGCAGTTGAAATTTTCTTCTTCCCCCATTTCTTAAGAAGTCACTTCATTTCTTTTCTTTTCTTTTTGCCTTTCCTTTTTCTCCCAAATTGTTCACTCATCTTTCATCTCACATTGCAAAAGAACTATACTAATCAGACAGATGCGAAGTAAGATGATCTGTTGAAACTGTCAAGTCCATGTTTCTTCCTTTTGTGTGATTTCAGGTTTTGTGTAATTGCAAAAGCACCCTTGTCAAAGGAGCCTGTGGGGTTGGGTTGGGCTTTGCATGCCAAGATCTTCTTACCAGGGTTGAAGCGGCTGATAACTCTGACTTGGATGAAGAACCAAACAAGTTGTCAGAAGTGGACTTACTAGGAAAGATAGTTAGCACCTTGTTGCTCATAATATGTCAGTTCACTCAGTATTCATCTAATACTATGGAAAGTCTTTCTGCATATTTTCCACCAAGCACATATGGTTTTGATACAAATTTGAACGCGGAACTCTCTCCTGAGAACAATGATGACTTGGACGAAGATATATGGGGTGTTTCTGGAGTTGTCCTTGGTTTTGCAAGCTCAATTGGTGCTGTGTACAGGGCTGGATTGCATGATGCTGTCCTCAAGATAAAGAGCTTAATTATGTCATGGATTCCACATGTACATTCACTGGTTGAGTATTCTGGTTCTTACTCTGAGGGCTCTGACACACTTCTATCGGTAGGATCTTGTCTAGCACTTCCCTCTATAGTGGCTTTCCTCCTGAGGGTGGAACTGATGGATGTGAATGAAATAGATCAACTAATTGATGGATATAGAGAACTCATTTCAGAGTTACTGTCTGTCAAAAGATCGAGCATTTTCCACCAGAGCTTGGTGATGGCGTCTTGCATAGGTGCAGGAACCCTTGTTTCCTGCGTATTGAATGAAGGGGTTCACTCTATTGAATTTCAATCTGTAAAAGTTCTGCTGGATTTTTTCAGAAAGTGTTACTCTAACCCCTATCCTCCTTTGGTCCACCTGGGTGGGTTGCTTGGAGTTGTTAATGCGATGGGGGCAGATGCTGGAACCTTCTTTCAGATACGTCCTCGAACTGCGTCGTTGCACACCAGTTACGAAAAGAAGGTAATTTACTATGCGGTCTTACTGGGCTTATTTCTTTTGTTTGTCATGTGTTTTTCTCTTCTTCTTCTTCTTCTTCTTCTTCTTCGTATTTATTTATTTATTTATTTAAATTGATGGTTAGAAATTATTGCCTTCACGAAACAGGTGTCTAACCATCTCCTTGGTCCTCTACTTTCAAGTCCTGTCTGTGAGCCGCATTTGACATCATTGATGCAAGAGATATTTCTTATTGCACAGAGTTCTGATGACCATCAACTGCAACAATATGCAGCATGGGCAGTTTCTTTTCTGCGAACTCATTTATTGTCCAGGGAACTTCTAAATATTGACATTGGTAGTAGCATGGAAATAGCTAGTTTAAAGTCCTCCCAAAATTTTTCTGATGATAGTGCAGTTATGAAGCTTTCTTTGTGGCTAATGCATCTCGACCTTTCTGGGGTAAGTCTGTTGCCCCAAGTTATTCTCTGGTGTGTTTTTTCTCTCACAGTAAGTCTTCATAATAAGATAGAAGGCTGTTGTGTGGGTTTTTTGCCCCGTTACTTTTTGGGGGATTGATTGGTGCAACATTTATGTCGAATGACCCATATATGCACTTGTAGTCCAGAAATCAAGTTTTTTTTTTTTTTTAATCCCGATACTTAATGGTTTTAAACATAAACCTCTTTCTGGTGCAACAAAAGTTCTGCAAAATAACAAATACGTTTTTCTTTGTGAAAATTCATGTTATGTGTGATCCTAATTTCTTGTATTTGTAAGTAAGACAGGTAGCACTCCACACATCAGCAGAGTTATAACAGTGTTGCGCTGCCTTTCTCAAGCTCCTAGGTTGCCAAGTTTGGACTGGGGAGCAATTATTAGACGTTGCATGAGATATGAGGCTCAGATTGCTGGGTTGCTAGAGCCAGATTCAGCTTATGGAAAAGGATCCCTTAGGGAAGAATGTATTACGTTCTCTTTAGCTCATGCAAATCAGTTTGATCCATTACTAAATTTCCTTGATGAGGTATCTGATCTGTCAAGGTTCAGAACACTTGAGCTGAATGTGCAATCTCATCTGCTTATTCATCTTGCTGACCTTATAAGATTATTCTCGGGTTCCAGGCTTGAGAAATTATTTGATGATGTGACTATATACCTGTCTTCAATTTCTTCAAACAGTGTATACAAGACAGATCAGAAAAGCATGTTAAGAAATTCTTACTGGAAGGGCCTTTCTCAGTGTTTAGATGAAGCTTCAATTGACTCTTTAGAGTACGTATCTCACATTGAGAAGTCCATGGAGATGCTCTTTTCCTTGTTGCCTCCACTGCAATCTGATGTCATTATCGAGGTGGGTCAGGTAAACTATAAGGAGGAGTGGTCTGAGGCACTTAGATGCTTAGCAAAGGCTCGGCGGAGTTGGATATTGAATTTCCTGGAGGTACAAGGCACTATTTTGATGTTTCCATTTCTGTTCGAACGTCTCTTTTTGTAAATTCTTTCTGTTGATGCTTTGCAAATATGCTAATAATATCATTTCGTATGATTTTAGCAGTCTTTTGCCCTGTTATACTTTCCAAATGTATTGCTATATGATATATGGACCACGTAGAAGTTCTTGTTTATTGATTTTTTCTTCAGCTTATGATATTTAAATATTTATGAGTTCATTAAGGTGCTGGTCTTATAATTAAAACCTTTTTATCTACTAGGTGTCCCAAGAAGACATGCTAATTAAAGGTGATCAGTTTATTGTGGGCCTGAAAAAGATTCAAGCCAAAGCTAGGCTAACTAAAATTGGTTGCTTGGCATCCACCGAGTTGGGGAGACTAAAAGCTCACTTATTGAACTATAAATGTCATGGTTAGTTCTTTTTTTTGTTTTTGTTTTTTTTTAAAAAAAATAAACTATCGATTATTACAATTCTTTGATCAATTTTCCTTATTTTTAATAGATATATAATTAGTTTTTAATTGATAGGTACTGCTGGGCTTGAAATGAACATTCATATATATATATATATATATATATATATATATATAATTAGTTTCTAATTGATGAGTACTGCTGGGCCTGAAATATTTTGCTTGCGCAACTTTGTTATGAAATAGAAGTTACCTAATTCATATGGAGGAATTGCGAAGAGAATTGCTTCAAGTGCCATAACAAAATACATTTTCAGGTATATGGGATGTGCTCACTGAAGTTGTAGCTGCTTTGCAAAATGTGGAGGGAAGTGTCAAAAGACAGTGGCTCATTGATGCAGTAGAAATCAGCTGTGTTTCCAGTTATCCTTCCACGGTAGGCACTTGTGTAGATTTTCTTTTCTTGCTGACGTTAAAAACTGCTTTCAATTTCCCTCAAATCTTAATGTCAAATTTTGTAAAATATATTACGTTTAACGCTCCCTTGCCTTGCTACTGATTGATTGGAAGGCGTAAACATACCATTTGGAAGCCTGCTGTCTCTAAAAATTTTATCAGATTCCTGTTTACATGCCATATATATGGAATATACGTCTATGATGTTTTTTATTTCCTTTATTCTCCTACAGGCACTGCAGTTTCTAGGTCTGCTATCCGGTTGCTGCAGCAAATACATGCCTCTTCTGATTCTTGATAGACAGACAGTGCTGAGCGATTTACCGGTTACTCTTAGTTCTCTTTTGTCAGAATCCAGTTGGAGAGTTATCGCAGATTCTGTTGTTTCGAGTCTTTTGGCTTCGACTGAGCGCATTTATAACTGGGCAACACATATTTCCCGAGGTGAGGATACGACTGACATATGGCCACAACCTATTGATGAAAGTGAGAATGAAATGGCTGGTTTTCTGTTGCGTGTTATGCACCATACTTGCGTATCTTTGAAAGACTACTTGCCTCTCGAAAAGCAGCTTAAGCTCGCCAACATGATTGTTGGTTGATATACGATTCTCGTCTAGAAATGTTAACCACTAATTTTGTTGGTGTTTAACGAGAATGCTGATTATTTTGTATACAACGCCAACTACTTTTCTCTTTTAGTTACATGCCTCAAGTATCATCTTTTCTCTGTACTTCTATACGGAGGGGATCAAATTACCCTGGCAAAATAATTCTTTCTAGGAGTATTTGTATTTTTCTCCTCTATCATAAAACGGCATGTTGTAGTTACATTTTGATGCCAGCAATTAGAGGTGGCAATTCGTGTCGGCGGGTCGGGTTTGTGTCGGGTTCATGTCGGGTTGAAATTTAATTTATACATAAATTATGTCAACCCGAATCTGACCGTGACTTGTCGTGTCAAAAAAACGTAAACACTAACCCGATTCACACATAAATCAGGTTGACTCGAATCCGACCTGTATTGGTGAATGACACCTAATTCACGACCCGATTTTGACCAATCAATCTGATTTTGACCTGTCGACCCACTATGATTCATATTTTTCTCTTTATATTTTTCTTTACTACGTCTATTATTGTCTTATTTCAAAATAAATAAAATATGGATAATTTATAAATGTAACTAATAACTTATAATCCTAAACAATATATTTATAATAATAGTCATAAACAAAGTAAATAAATTTTTTTTATAATTTAATTATGTATATATTTTTTTGGCGGGTTAAACAGGTCAAGCGGGTTGATTTGAATTTGACCTATTTTTTTATTCGTGTCATGTAGGTCGACCTACACCCTTTTTCTTTGACCCTAACCCGTAAAAAATCGTGTCATGTTCGTGTCGTGTCGTAACTCGAATTGCCACCCCTACTAACAATGATCAAACTCTCTGTTTTCAAAGGTGCGGGGCCAAAAGTTTGATTATAAAGTTGTTTAACGAATAATAATGATCGAACTGTTTAGCAATAATAACGACCTTGAAAAGAAAACGGCATGTCGTTCTAGGACGAGAACAAACTTCCTAAACATAGACTTGTCGTTTTAAGTGGATACATGACAGTTGAATTTAAAACAAAAAAGAAAAGGAAAAACATAAACATAAAGTGAAAAATAAAAAAGAGGGAAAAGAAAAAAAAAGAATGAAATATTTCAATTCAACGTTTCAATTTCGACTTAACTAACACAAAAGTAGAAGACGACGTGTATATTAAAACGACAGAAAACTTAAGACCAAAGAGCCTATGACGTATTGAGGTAAAGAGACTAACCATATCATATATGTATGTGTATCAAAAGACATGTTGTTTAAATATAAAATGATATAATGAACGTAAATAACGACATGTCGTTTATTATTAACTGACAACATACTTCAGTAATAAATTCACTTAATTTGAAGGAGACTCTGTGAGACCGCTTAATTTGAAATGGACTTTGTGAGACCTGCTAAGTGGATTGGTATATTTCAGATTCAGAATATGGAATGGATTGATGAAACTCGCTTCATCAGAGCAACAATGATCAAAAACTCAGAGAGACTGAAACAAAGAGTTGACGACGCTAAAGGAAGAGGTAGACTCTGACAGAAATTTGTGGTTCTTCAAAGTTCAAAGAGGTAAATATATGTGGTTATTATAATAAATATACGCTATAATATATTGTGCAAAAGAGGTAAAAAGAAACAACATATATCTATTAGTTACTGCTAAAGTTTTGATTCATATTTTCTACTAATTGGTCTTTAAAAAGTCAATTTACGTCTGCATATACCAATATAGCTTGGTTATAAATTATAATGATTTTACAAATCCTAAATATTGATCATTTTCTTTTGATCTTCATGAATGAGGTGGTGTATGTTATCTTGTTTTAAACAACATTAGGAACATCAGTTTGCACCAATTTTATTTGCTTCTAATACTTAATATTTTTTGGAAAATAATGATGATATATATGTATATCTATTAACTGTCATTTAGGTTGCACGGAATGCTCCAAGTATTTCATATTTATTATTTTCATACGACAACTTACTATTCTGTAAAGCTAAAAAAGAATCGTGCTTGGCGCTAAAGGAGTTGTTTGAGATTTATGGGAAAGGGCCAAGACAAGAAATAAATTTTTGAAAATTAGCACTATCTTTCTCTCTAAATACGGATTGGGTGATTTAAGATTTTTACCATCGACACTTGAATATTTCGATCTGTGAATGTCATGAGCGTTATCTAGGACTCCCAACTTTTGCTGCGCGTAATAAAAAGTACTCTTCAGCGATATAAAGAATAAATTATGGTGAGTAATATTAGCATGGCAGGAGAAACTATGTTTAGTCGGAAGTAAAGAAATTTGGTTAAAAGTGATAGTACAATCCGTCCCAACCTATACAATAAATTGCTTTCGTATTCTCACAACTCTTTGTAAAGAAATTGAGTCAATGATGGCTAACTTTTGGTGAGGCTACTCAGAAACAGGTCACAAAATTCATTAGAAAAGAGGGAGATACGGGCTTTCGATCTTTGTAAATTTTAATCAAACACTTTTAACAAAACATGTTTGGAGTCTAGTAGAACAGTGTGACTTTTTTATTGGTAGAGTATTAAAAGCCCGTTATTTTCCTCATTGTGATTTTCTTGTTACAAAGATGGACCATTCTCTATCTCTAACTTGGCGAACTATCTTATGGGGGAAGGGACTTACTTTAGGAATGTTTGAGATAGAAAGTAGGTGATACAAATTCAATTCGTTATTTTTTGGATCCGTGGATCCTAGGATGCACTCCTTTTAAACTAGTAGCCCCACTATTACATGATGAAACTTTATTTGTTTCTTCTTTTATATGTCAGGATCGAAGTTGGAATATCTGCAGGCTAATGTAATATCTTAATACTACATATATAGATACGGTATAGTTTGTATTAATCGGGAATTATATCTTAGTTTAGAACTTATATTACTTGTTTATATCTTTTATTGTTTTACTATTTCTTACCGTAAGAAATATTGTTGTTCTTTAGTCGAAAGTTCTTGTATTTTTTTACTCACTACAGCTATCTTACGTGTAGGATTTAGTAATAACTTAAATTTTTGAAGACTAAACTATAACATAAATAAATAAATAAATAAATAAATATATATATATATAGGGCACCAATCCAGTAGGTATTTTTTTTTTTTACTTATGCATAGGTATCAATTTAGCTAATGAAAATTTAGCATGCACATTTTTTTATTGTAAAAAGTAAGAGAGAAAAAGAACATTAATGATCCAGTCCTTTCATTCACTTCATTAAAACTAATTGATTAACAATAAAATGTGATCCAACAACTAAAAAAAAATATATATTGGATTGACAACAATATATATATATATATATATATATATATATATATAAACAACCCTTAACTTAGCTGAATATTTGGACAATCATATAATACTCCACCTGCTAATTTAATTAACTTAGCTAATGATATAGAAATAGATATTTTTCAAATGCCTATGATATGTATTAGTACTACATATTGAAAAAAAGTATCATATTACCACTAATTTCTTTATGGTTCTTGAAATATTTAGATGTAGAATACATAAGTGTTAAGTTTTCAACAACCTAATTTTTTTTAAAAAATATAAGGTTATAAAGAACAAAATTTTTAAAAGTATACAACTTGATATAATTAAAAAATATAATTTTTTTCCTAATTTTAATATTTGATATGAGCTTTATGAATTTGCTTATAATTGAAAGTATGAGTTTTAAAAGTTTCCCAGTATAGTTTTCAAAACTGTTAGTTTTTCTATATAAAATATAATATAACTTTTTTCCTCTTTGTTATTTATTTAAGTACTTTCTATACCTTTGAGCTATTCTCTACTAATCATAGATTACTTAATTTGGTATTATAATACATGAGGATTGTATTTAATTTGATCTTAATATTGGTTAGTAGATTTCATGGTGGAAAGAGTAGGTAATTCAGACACAGATATAGTGCATGCTTGGTAGAAATTTTTTTAAAGATTATCACTTCCTGGCAAGGTCAAAATTTGTATTTGGCTGGCTTATTATGAAGTTCTACCAACAACTTCAAGTCTATTTCAAAAGAAAATACTCTAATCTCCTTGTTGTCAAGGGTGCAATTCTACATAGGAATCTATCACATATGCCTTAATAAGTTATAAACATGCTAAAGCAATTTGGCGATACTCTTGTTTCATATGAATTTCTTTTTTTCTTTATGAATGATGGATATCATTCGCCATTATAATTACACATTAACTAAAGATGAACTTGAGTTATTTTTATACTTGCTATGGAGTATTTAGAATGAAAGAAATAAAAGAGTCCATGGCTCCAGAATTAAATTGCCAGAGGAAGTTGTTTGTTGGACTATAAATTATATTGCTAAAACAAAAGCAGTAAAAATTGGGCCCAAGAATGAAATTTTTGTTTGGAAGTAGGAAGGAGGGAAGCATATTAGTCTCCCCTTTTAGATAGCAGTTTCAAACTAAACGTTGACGTGACAATCAATAAAAATATGTGCACTATGAGTTTTAGTGATATCATACGAGATTCGAAGGGAGAAATCATAGCAGCTTTATTAGAGAAGATAGTTAATGCTCTTAGTCCAGAAATGGCAGAAGCCAAAGCAGTAAAGGTTGCTCTCTCATAGGCCATGTATATTGGTATAAATATCTAAATTTTGGAGTCAGATGTATTGGCAGTGGTTAAAACTCTTAATAATGACATTATTAGGCATTCAGAGTTTGATGATTTCTTGTTGGATGCATTTAGTTTGTTGTTATACTTTCTAAGTATTTTAGTTAAACTTGTGTACTGTGAAGCTAATGCAAATGCAGCGGCACGTAACTCAACTAAGTTCACTTTAGAATTGGATAATGATCTAATTTGGTTGAAAGAATCTCCTGTCCCAATAGAATCTGTTCTTGTTAAAAATGTAATTTCTTTAATAATAGATTCATTCTCTCAAAAAAAAAAAAGCAGAAAATTTCACTTGCAAACGACACATCATTTAATTTGTGAAGTATGCTGTCAGTTAATATACACGACATGTCGGTATTTGCGTTCATTATGTCGTTTTATATTTGAACGACATGTCGTTTATATTTACAGACAGCATACTTCACAAATTAAATGACGTGTCGTTTGCAAGTGAAATTTTCTGAACTTTGAACTTTGAAGAACCACAAATTTCTGTCAGAGTCTGCCTGTTCCTTTAGCGTCGTCAGCTCTCTGTTTCAGTCTCTCCGAGTTTTCGATCCTTGTTGCTCTGATGAAGCGAGCTTCATCAATCCATTCCATATTCCGAATCCGAAATATACCAACCCGCTTAGCGGGTCTCACAGAGTCCCCTTCAAATTACGTGAATTTATTACTCAAATCGAGTTTCTCTTCCTCTAGTTCCTGCTCTTCTTCATCTCTACTAACGATCCCGGATCCGGACTCCAAATCAGGTTTAAACCCGCTTTACCATTTTCTTCCTCCCCCCCAAAACCCCACCAAAATCGTCGATCTCATTTGCTCAAGCCTCAGACAAGAAAACAACAGTATTTCACTACTCCAAAATAGCATAAAGGGGCTTCTTCCTCATCTGGGTAGCCATGAAATTTCAAGGGTATTGTTGAGATGCCAATCTGATTATTCTTCAGCTCTTATATTCTTTAATTGGGTTAAAAATGATCTGGGGATCAACCCCACCAGTCAGAACTATTGCTTTATTCTTCATATTTTGGCTTGGTCTCGAAAATTCTCACCTGCCATGGGATTGTTATCTGAATTGATAGTGACAGCTAAAGACGTTTCGACAGAAGAAGACATTTTTCAAACGTTGGTCTTGTGTACGGAAGATTGTAACTGGGACCCGGTCATCTTTGATATGCTCGTAAAGGCTTATGTAAAAGCAGGTATGATTCTAGAAGGGTTTAGTGCTTTTAAGAACATGGTAGAGATTGGTTTTTTTCCCAGTGTGGTTTCCTGTAATTGTCTTTTGAATGGCTTGGCGAGATTGAATTATATTGACCGGTGTTGGCATGTTTATGAAGAAATGGGGAGAATTGGAGTACACCGAAATGTTTACACTTTTAATATTTTGACTCATGTCTTGTGCAAAGATGGAGATGTGGATAAAGTGAATGCTTTTATAGAGAAGATGGAAGAAGAAGGTTTTGATCCTGATGTGGTTACATATAACACACTAATTAATAGCTACTGCAGAAAAGGAAGGTTGGATGATGCATTTTACTTGTACAAGATCATGTATAGGAGGAATGTGATTCCGGATTTGGTTTCCTATACGGCTTTGATGAACGGGCTGTGTAGACATGGGAGAGTGAGAGAGGCTCATCAGCTTTTCCACAAAATGGTCCATAGAGGGTTGGATCCGGACAACGTGACATATAATACTCTTATTAGTGGTTATTGCAGTGAGGGAAAGATGCAAGCGTGCAGGTCACTATTGCACGAGATGATCGGGAATGGAATCCTCCCAGACGGTTTCACTTGTAGGCTACTCGTTGATGGATATCAGAAAGAAGGTAAGTTGCTCTCTGCTTTGAATTTGGTTGTAGAGCTTCAGAGATTTGGAGTCTCTATTTCTCACGATATTTACAACCATCTGATGGTTGCATTATGTCGAGCAAACCACCCATTTGCTGCTAAGAGTCTTTTGGAAAGAATTTCTGAGGATGGTTATGTGCCTGATATAATTATCTATAATGAGCTTATTGAGTCTCTATGCAAATTCGATTATATGGCAGAGGCACTAGTTTTAAAGGATAATATGTTACATATCGGCATTAAACCCAATCTTGTCACATATAGAGCTCTCATAGGCTGCTTTTGTCGAATGAATAGAACTGTAGAAGGTGAATCCTTACTGAAAGAAATGGCTAAATCTGGTTTATCACCGGACCCTGTAATGTGCAGGGCATTAGTAAATGGATATTGCCGAGAAAGTAATGCTGCTAAAGCTGAATCATTGCTGGGATTCTTTGCCAAGGAATTTCAAGTTTTCGATTCTCAGAGTTATAACGCACTTGCCAAACTTTTCAGTGAGAATTGCCATGTGGCCAAGTTGTTGGATTTGCAGGATAAAATGCAGAAAGTAGGTTTCTTGCCAAATAGCTTGACATGTAAGTATGTGATCCATGGTCTATGGAAAAGTATAACAAATGGAAAAGACAAGCTTTAACTAGAACAGAGTTGTGAAAATTCTTGGGTAGAACTGAATTTGCTCGTCTTCTCATGGTTGTTGATATATAAGCAGCTTTTTGGGTTCGCTACCTTTGGTGTCATATGTATCACTTCATGGATTGATTTAGATAAGTTGAGGGCTTGAGTGAAAAACATCGCATTGTTGGTGGATTTTTGTTATTCGAGGGGAAATTGGTGAAACTTTTATAGTTCTAGTCTGCAAGTACCGAAGATGGCATCAAAAGCCGCTTGAATCAGCCCAACACCTATAATCTAATGGACCAACACCAGACTTTAGCTTATGCATGGGCCAACTTGTTCCCATTTCTTGGGGCTTCGTAACATGAACCAGCCACCAACTGCCTTTGAAAGACAAACCATGTCAGTAATAGTAGGAAAAGCATCCGCCAGAGAATTCTTCAAGTGAACTCAACGTACTGAATTTACTCATAGGATCACACTTCGTTGGAGTGATATGAAAGCCATTATGAAGAGCAAAGGAAGGTCTTCCCTCTATGCAACGAACTCCACAACTTCCACCAACAAATTACCAGTGAGATGTTTAGGTAGCTACCAAGCACAACCGTGTCATCGTGGTCTTGAACGACCACCCCTGTTCCTACAACACCATCTCCAATCTGAACCAAGGCCTCTGAATTCGTCGCTCACAGTCTCTTTTAGGATCACTTTTTGGAATAGGTTTTTAGGACTAAAAATTGGGTCCCACAGAGTAAAATTCCCTAGATAGCCCTCAAACCTATACGCCACATCTTCTACCTTATCTCACACTCAGACCCCATTTGAAAATAAAAAAGCAGAGAGAAAAGAGGAGAGAGAAGAGAAAACTCAAAAATTCACCCAAAATTCTCAACCACCCACAACAAATCTGATTGTAACTCCCTCAAATCTCTCTCCAAACATTGTAAATCAAATTCTAGACGTCTCAAGCACCCTAGAAACATTCATATTCTTAGTATTTGAGTTAAAATGGCAAAAATCTTTCGTTGGGAAGTCGCGGTGGGATGAGATCAAGAGGTTCGAAACAGCCCATGAATTTTTCTCCTTTGAAGTCGTCGTTGTCATCAAAATCCAAGTCTCTGGTGGATTGTTTAAGAATTTGATCGAAGAAACCCCTCGTTCAAAGAGTAAAGGCAAGGGCATTATAATAGTCATGTCTATTTAAGAAAAGGTTATTTTACAATTTTTTTTTCGAAAAAAATATTTTTTAGATTTTGCAAGGTGACCTTGAGTATGGTGAAAGCTATGATTTTTGTTTCTTTGTATTGTTTTATTTTTATTGAGGATGAAAAAAAAAGTTTTCTTTTTACATGGTGATCTTGAGGATGGAAAAGCTACAATTTTTGAAACTTTGTTCTGTTTCGATTTTTGTGCTTCTATGGCTTATTTGGTTAGGATTGATTTTTGTTTCTTTCCCAATTTTTTTTATTTTCTCCGGTTAGGGTGGGGATTATTTGGTTAGGGCTAGTCTTTGGGTTTTGAGGATTATTGAAGAATGCATGAGAGACAAGTGATGGCGAAGGTATTTCGGTCATTATTTCTTGTTGAAGGTCTTTTTGTGTTTTCATTTGTACATGTTTTTTCGATTATGGTTTATTTGTGTATTTTGTTGGCTGATTTTGTGTTCATTATTTTAGTCAATTTTGTGTTCATCATTTAACAAAAGTTTTTATCTATTTTGTGTTCTTAAATAAGAAGTCAAGAATATATTGACCTAGGTCAAGGTGCGCATGACTTGGATCAAGAAGCTCTTCATTAAAGGCAAGACTTTCTTGAACAAGGTCAAGACAATTATGACCTCATATTGACATGTAGTCAAGATTATGTCCACCGTAAGTCAAGACTATCTTGACCTCTGTTTTGGGGTTTTCCTAATTTTTGGGATTAATTCTAAGACATGGATTAGTGGTGATTAAGCACAAAAATTATTGGCCTAAGCTAGCTCGCTTAAATGATTTATAGCACAGCTTGAACTCCATGTCGTTTGGGACTTCTTCACCAATACCTAAACAACATGTCGCTTGGATTCAAGTTACATGTCATTTGAAGGAAGACTACATGCCGTTAGAACCATGCTACATGTCGTCGAGTCCTCTTTCTCTTCTCTCGCAACTCTAGAAGGTTCTAAAACCTTCTAGCTTGTGCTTCAAGAGCTTGTAGCTCAAACGCCTCAAAGACAAGCTGCCTACAAGCTTCTAGAGGCTTCTAACTTGTAACTTAAGATCCTCTACGCTAAGTACTTACAAGAGAAGTACTTGTACATTAAGCAAACTTGACTAATGAGATTTTGACACATCACCTAGTTGTAGTCTAAGACATCTGCTATTACAAGGTAATTGTTGCCTATAAATAAGGCATAACCCCCGACATTTGGATGACAATTTTGGAACTCATAAGCTTTTAACACAAATTCCTGTCATTTCTCTCTTTGATTTTCTCTTATCCGGTCTCTCTCTCTTGCTCTCTTTTCCTTTCGTGTTCTTCATCTTCACCCAAAGCTTAAAAGCTTCATTTTTCTTTATTAATGCCACCACCATCAATATCACCAACACCTTACTACTTCTTCATCAATCCGTGGTCTAGCATCATCCACGCCACCATCCTTTATTCTCCACACTTGTAACGTTTATCTCTCCTTCCATGTATTTATATTTGTATCTTGTTTGCATGTCTTTAATTCTTTATTAATCATATTGTCTTCACTCACCGTCATCATCTTTGATTTCTTATCAACCGTAGCTTTCATTTTCTTACCTCTCCTTTCTTTCATCCATATATATATATATATATATATATATATATATATATATATATATTTTTTTTGTTTACATCTTCACACATTTATATGTATGTTTATGTACGTATAGAACTTGGCCAACAAGTTTACAATTATTGATATTTCTCTAAATATTCTATAGACTTAGGTATTTTTGTATATCCCATTTTAGGTCCGTATCCATTTCTTTACTTGTTTTAGGCCCAATAGTTAATTTATATCATTTTCTATCCAATAATTAGTTTTATACCATTTTTTATCCTATTATTTTTATGTCACTTTTTCTACTAAAATGTACAACAAGTTTCTTTGTATGTAATTTCTAATCTGTGTACTTTAGAGACCTTTGGGCACTGAGCTACTCTCCACAATCTCGTGCTTGACCTGTAGCACAAGTTCGAGGTGTTGTGCTCTTTGTATTATATATATATATATATCTATCTATCTTGTATCACTACCTTGGCAGGTAATTCATATTGTTGCTTTAAGTGCAATCAATTACTACGTTTCTCCCTTTTCCGTAACTGGTGCAATCAGTTACTTTACTCCCCTTTTAATTATTGTGCACATTTACTTAATGATATGTGTTATTTTCCCTCACAACTGGTCACACCTCTTTATTTAAATTTTAGTACTTTAATTTCAATTATGATAATATGGCTGGACTTACTGCCTCGTAATTCTAATCCCTCTAATTAACTAAAACTGGCATATGGACAATATCGCTTTCGTCAGTTTCTAACTATTTATTTTTCTGCATTTTAGTTTTGTTGCTAACTTTTAGTTGATACTATGATCGGTTTATTCGCCTCAGTCAACTAGTAATATTTAATTCCTTGCATATCTATTTATTGCATTATTACATTACTTTTAGTCCTTAGTTGATCGTCAACTTTTAATATTATTTTATTTCTACTTATTCTCATGCACACTAAGTGAGGTATCCTTGCAATCGTGAATCTTGTCAAAGTACGTAGGAAGACTTATTCTTATTTCGACTACCTATCCTGTTTTGACATATAAAAGTGTTGTGATGATCCTTCCTATTATGCATTCTAAGGACTTAACCCAATTATAATCTGCTTTATTGTAATTAAGTATAGATCATACTAATTAATCTAATGCACAACTCCAACCTCGAACATTAAAAGGCGACTCCATAGGGGAGTAGCCAAGGGAAACTAGATTTCTTTGGTGTCCCAAAGATCCTCGAAATTCATCTTGGACCTCTGTCCTATCCGCCTTTAAAATCTTCTAAAATTTTGTCAAATTTTCATCCTGAAATTCTGCCATTTCATCTTTTTGAAGTCAAACTTCTTTTAATTTTTCGTCTTGAAATTCTATCGAAATTCTGTCTCTTTCTTTTCAAAAATTTTGAATTTCTATCCTCTTTTTTTAGAAATTTCCTTAAAAAAAAAATCCCATTTCTTTCTTTTCTTCCTTTCCTCAAAATGGCAGATGAGCAAAATTCGGTAATCAATGCTGAAGCTCAATCTTTTCTTGCTAAGTTAGTAGTCTCACTAGACAGTATGAGACAAACTCAAGCAGATATGCAATTGTCTCATGCCGAAATTCTCCAAAGAATTACCAATATCAAAAAATCTCATGGAGCTGGACCTTCCACTCCAGCTCCACCTGACAACAACAATTCTCATGCTTCAAATCAAGACTCTACCAATCCTACTACCACAACTTTAACTGGTACTGATAATGAAACTTCCAAAAGTTTTATTACAAAAGAAGAGCTACAAGAAATGCTAAAGTCTGAAGCAGAAAAAGCTAGCAAGATTGTTGCTGCAGTGGACTTCTAGCCTCTATATATTATCAGTATTCTTTCCAAGCCATATCCGAAAGATTATATTAATCCTTGATTTAAGAAATTCGATGAGAAGAAAGGAAATTATAGGGAACACATTATTGGTTTCCTATATGATCTGGGAGTCTACACCAGTGACCATGAATTAAGGCCGAGAGAGTTTTTAAAATCTTTCACTAAACGAGCATACTCTTGGTTCATCAATTTACCAACAAGCAATATTGGTATTAGGAGGAGTTGGTGACAATATTTTGCACAAAATTCTCTATAGCAGAACGCAAGTTGGGCTTCTCCAATCTCTCTAGCACAACGCAAAGGGAAGATGAATCACTTATAGCTTATGTAAACAGATTCAAAGAAATAGCTCTTGATTGCAAAGAAATTATCTTAAAAGAAGAATTGATTTGAGTGTGCATTAATGGAATGCAAGCTGAATACAAAGTTCATATTGAAAATCATATCAACTCAAATTTTTCCGAGCTAATATTCAGAGTCAGCAACACTGAATCAATAGTAGCAAAAATGCGCAAAGTTATGCATGATAAAAGAACTGCTACTAAAAATTAGAACAGACCATCTTTCTCCGAAAGAAGGAAAAAGGTTGCTACAGTTGATCAATGACAACGAGATAAAAGAGATCAGCCAATTCCACCAGAAATACCACTTGCAAAAGATAGAATTAATATTTTAGTGCAAGCCTGGATAGAAGATGAAGTTCTGAAATGCCCACAACCCAGGAGACAACCAACACAATAAGCAATGTAAGATCCTAAATATTGCTTGCTACATAAAAGAGTGTACCATGCCACATCAGACTATTAGATTGTTCGAAGAGTTAATCATGAAAAAGCTCAATGAGGAGAAATTTTGATTGGGCAACAACAATAAAGGGCTAAAAATAATCCTTTTCCCAATCATGAAAGAAGGTAAGTAAACACTTGCACGACTATCGATCCAATTATTGACGATCTGGCTAATGAAGAATCATCAAAAGGAGAAGAAATCAATATAATGATGGAAAATCTCATGAAGTCTCGAGCTTTCAAAAATTTGTTTGACACTTTAGAATTTGGAGATGAAGCTCGAAAAAAAGCTACACACACAATTTTCAAGATATCTCAACGGTTTGGTCCACAATGTTGCTCCATTAATTATGTTGTTGGTCGAATTGCCAAGAAAGATAAAGATACAATCACATTCTCAAAGAAAGATGCCCAACTTATGAACTTCAGTCATAATAAACCACTCTGCGTGGAAGCTAAAGACAATAGCACACCCTTTAAACGAGCTTTGGTAGACAATGGTTTAGCGGTCAACCTCATGACTTGGCAAGTTTTCAAAGCAGCTAAAATTACAGAAAGCAAACTGATCATGCAAACTGTTGGGAATATGCCCTAGAAAGCAGTTTCTTTGTTTGGCATTTTAAACAATGTTTATTGGATTTAAGTGTTATCTATTTGTTATAAATAAATTTAATATTATGTCCCTATAATATAAATGTGATATTTATGTTTTCTACTATGCAAACGTCTAAAAGTTTCCATGACTAATAATGAGTAATAAATAATTATTCGTGTGAAGTGTTCACATGTGAGAGACTAAATTCTTTATTTCATTATGTCTAAATTAAAAGTTTACATTCTGCAAATAAAGATGGAATACTTTATTTTACCATACAATGTAATATTGTCTATTTCAACGGGATTGATGAAGTCTCCAATCATCGAAGTATCTGACTTCGGATAGAAACACTAGTGTGTTATAAGAAAGTTATAAGTGCATTGAACTGGACCAAGTGAAAATAGAATTTGAGGTTAAGTGTCGTAACTCAATATTCTATCTTCACTAATCTAGCACTATTGCAAGATTACCTTAATCCTAGTAATTGTCAGACTTGCTTTCATGAGTTTTATCTTTTTGACTTACTAAAGGACTAGTTCCGATTATATGGTTCGAACTCTGGTATCTTGGAAGATAAGAATTGTGAATTGACGAGAACGCCTTTCATGATTTGGATACCATGCATATAATGTCACTTTGAGTTTTTTAAAAGATTTGGATAATAAAAAACTAGGCGCCAGGTATTCACTTTATGAATTTGGCTGTGTTTGTATAAGCAGTTACAAATACCGTAGTGAATTATTATCCATTAGATGAACAATGGCAACTCAAAAGTAAATATGTACTAGAGGGATAATATGGTAATTTCACCTCACTAGTACGGCATTCCATTGGGGATATATCTGTAGGTATAGTATATGCTAAATGGATCAAGTTAATTAAAGTGTTAATTAGCTTCACAAAAAATATGACATTTAGTCTAAGAGTGCAATATTTGGCCTATAGTGAAGTTCCCCAATATTAATGGACATGGCTCAGTCATAATTAAGAGTTAATTATGATTATAGATAGTTGGCCCATTGGAACTTAGACTATTTGGATCCATAAGGTCCCCTATCTAGCTCACATATAGCCCAATAATTGAATAGTCAGTTGAGCCCAATAAGCCCATTAGGGTTTACATCTCTTTAAATACTTAAGAGAAAAGTTCTCCTAAGTCTCTCTAAGTGTTTTACACGCCACATATACACAGTAATTGTGCTTTTTCGTGTGACAAAGAGATAAAGAGAAAGTGAGAGAGAACCGAGCTGCCGTGGAAGAAATCTCGTGTTCGTTCGTGGCTGCAGAGGGAGAGATACCCATGGCTGTAGACGTGCAATCAAGGAGAAGGAAGAGTGTCTTCCGGATCATCTACTCATCTCTCGTTGGGAATTAAGAAGGTGCTCACATACCGGATCATTCAACGGGCTCTAGAGAATAGATGGGAAAGCTCAATGGTTGTGAAGTGCTTCCAGGTTTTATCTAAACCAAGATCCATGAATTGATTTATGTTAGATCAATGATCCTACGTTTTTGTTTTGTAAAGTTTCAAGAAAAATTTTAAAATACCTATTCCGCTGCGTTCTTGATTTGTTTACAAAACTGCGGAAATCGTTTTCGGAAAAGTCATTTTTCAAAATTTATTGATTCGGAATTTCCAGCAATTGGTATCAAGAGCAAAGGTTTTCGATGATCTAGCATATCTTGTTCATATTTATTCTCTTAAAGTTTAATGATCTATGATTTTCATAATGATCTCTTTGATTATATTTGGTCTTGTTCATATTTATGAGTATGCTCTACTATGTATGATGATCGATTGATTTAATGAGTTTAAATGATAATCAATTAGATGTTACTATGAGTTTATGATCATGTGATTTGTTTTTGATTATGATTCTAGCATGTTCTTGATTTCTCATGTGTTTATGTTTTATGTTCTTGATAAAATTGTACGTAGAAAGTCATTTGATCTTTAATTGTGTCATAGTTTTTGAGAAAAATTATTTGACAATTAAGTTATAGATTTTTCTGATTCGAAAATGCTACGAGGTGGCGCACGCTGAGAGTTGTGCGCGCCGCCTATGTTGCTGTGGTGGGGAGACCCGTACGACGGCCGCGCAGGTGGCAACCCCGCGCATTGGCCACGCGGGAGAAACCCCGCACGCTGGTCACGAGGGTGGCACACTGTGCGCTAGCCGCACAGGTGTTGGCCTGCTCCGGTGGCCACACGGGCTTCGTCTTGCTCCTGTGGTCGCTTCATCCCGTGCCCGTAGCTATGCCAATATCGTGTGTGACCCAATAGCGTGTGGAATTAGTTCCATACGTGACCGCGTGACATCTCTGAGGACCCGTTCTTTATGCCGTACGTGGTTATGACTACACGTCAGCATGCAACGATGTCTCGTACCCATAGCCGCGCCACTTTGCCCCGCCTCCATAGCCGCATGCATGCCGTCTCGTACGCTTGTTGTCGAAATCTACGCGAGCCTGTTGTCGCTTGTTACTTGTCCCGAGCGAGGTTGAGTAGCATTGTGCGAGCCCGTCGGCGCTCGGGATTGTCCCGAGCGTTGCCACATGACATTCCGAGGATCATCCTCGTTACGGTTTCCCATTCGGACCTTTACCTTGTTCCGAACTATGCGGCGGCGTTCCAATCGGCGTCCCGATGCCGTTGATGTCAGATTATCTATTTTAGATAATTTTCTATTTTAAATTTCCTTATTTGAATTTTGAATTAGAGATAATTTAGTAAATTTGAATTCGTTACCTTATCTAATTTTTGAAATTTAAATTTTGGTAACTAATCTGATAGGATAAAATTCTATCAGAAAATCCTATATTATCTAATTTTGAAATTTAAATATTTGAATTTAAATTAAGGATGAGATCCTTAGTTTATGGAAAGATTTAAATTAAGGATAAGATCCTTAATTTAAATAAATTCAAATCAAGGATAAGATCACTTGATTTAAGGAAATTTATAAATGACTATTTAAATATGGATAGGATTACATATTTAAATAGATTTGATTTCAAATTTAAATAAGGATGAGATCCCACTATTTAAGGAAATCATTTAAATAAATAGGGAATTAATTAACCACCAAAATTAAAATTTTAAATTAAATAGATATAGATAAGATCTATATCTTAAACAAATTTTAATTCGAAATCAATTTAAAATTTTAATTAGATATAAATTTTAATTAAATATTATGTGATAATTTTTAAAATTTCAAATTCAAAATAGTTGGTTAGATATTTACTAAACTGTTTATGAGATAATTAGTTATTTGTTTGAGTTTGAATGTGATTTGAATTCAAATCTAGAGATATTCTAGGAGATTTAAATAGTTAAATCTTTTATAATTTAAATTTGAAACTTATGAAGATTTCAAATTAAAATTGGAAAGAATATCTTATCTATCCAAATCTGTTTGATTTTGAATTTAAAGTTTGTAGTTAATTTTAATGAGATTAAAATGGATAATTAGAAATTATAAGATAATTTCAGATTTGGTAAGATTTTAAAATTTCTATTTATTTTAATGAGATTAAAATTGTAAAAACCTGGATTTTGGGAGGGTAATTTGGACATTTTACCAATTTTCTTGATAAAATATTAGGAGGATTAATTTGTAAAAGTTTTGTGCAGAAGGACTAAATTGTAATTTTTGGGAGACTGATTTGAAAAAAATTTGAAATTTTGGGGGCTTATGTATAATTTTTGAAAAATTGCATAGCCCTATAAGACAGGGCCACATGCCCTGTCCTTTTTCTTTCTTTCTCTCTCTTTTCTCCCTTTCCCCCGATCTCTCTCTCTCTCTCTCTCTTTCGGATTTCTCTCGGCCGAAAGTGCAGGGCC
>JXTB01000412.1:247013-262958 GCA_002914805.1 Parasponia andersonii
CAAAAGCCCTTAACAAAGGCTGAGGTCAAGGATCTAGTCCTTGAAATATCCCAACAACCCAAACTCGTCGAAGAACAAGCCCTTAGAATAACAAAAGAGTTGAGAGAAAAACTTGAGAAAGTCGAGGCCTTACTCACTAAGGTCGAGACCACGGCCCAAAAGATCGAGAACTGGTCAGCTTCACGAGCTGGATCCAGTCTGCTGCAACAGAAACATACAAAAAGGCACTTAGTGCAACAGAATCCATTGAGGCCCCAGCCCAAGGATTCACAGTTCCGGCTAACTTTAGCGGACCAACAACGGGAAAAGTAGCCCAGATAAAACAGGCCAATACCATCATCCAACTCCTTGTCTCTTTAACTGAGGAAGTCAAAACCCTCAGAGACGAAGTCACGGTCCTACGAGACGAAGTTCGCGGAAGATCAGCATCCTCATCAACAGGAGCCTTCCCTGAAGATCTGCTGGTTAAACTCCAAAACCTGACCATCGAACGAAAGAAAGAAACCAAAGGAACACTCAGGGTTTTTAAAGACCCAAAAGTCCTTCTGGAAGCCGAGAAGAGAAAGACGTCATGAGTTCGACACGAACGACAACTCAGGAGCTGCCTCCTGTCAGGGTCAGATCAACAGAAGCACCCCCACTCTTCGAGGACCAGGTCAGAAAATATAGACGCAGACAGCGGACGAAATTCGTCGCGCAAAGGAAGCTCAACAAAGCCTTAGGAAGAAGGAACCCCGGACCATACCGAGAAACGCTGGAACAAACTCTGGATCCAAACACAGAGTTGATTCACTCGATGCGCCGACAGGCAGCGATAGTCCCAGCAGAGGTCCTTTACAGAAACCGGGCAGATAACAATAACCACCGGGTATACACCCACCGATCAGAAGAAGCAGTTCTGTGCGTCAACAACCAACTGGAGCGTAGCTTCATACAACCAGAGAGCTTTAATCAGCTCAGACGCAGTGGAATGAGATTCATCCACATCGGAATCCTACAAGTTAGGCTACAGATCCTGCATCGGGAGGACGAAGGCACGGTGGCACTTGTTGTTTTCAGAGACAACAGATGGCGTGGAGACCAGGCCATATTTGCCATAGCCGAAGTAGACCTATCAAATGGCCAACAAATGGTGTACGTCATACCAAACACCATGATGACTGTAGCAGATTTGTACAATCACGTGCAGATCTCTGTGCTAACACGAGGATACGACAACTGGCAAAATGGTGAAGCCAATCTCCTCATTACACGAGGAATGACAGCTCGACTCTCCAATACGCCAAACGTGGCTTTTGCCTATCATGTAGGCCATGCCACTGAATACCTCGCCAGTCACGGAATTCAAGCCCTACCAGGAAGAGCGTACGACACGCAAGCAATACGTGGAGCCAATTGGCTAATACAGCCCCCCAAACAAAGTGCACCTGCCAACCCCACTCAAGTCCAAACACAGACCCTCATGAATGGATCTGTCTCGGCACGATTCAGCACCTATGTCACGGCCCCACCATTACCACCATTGGATGAAACATCCGATGAAGACGAAGAAAGCTTCAACGAAAGACAAACAGTCAACGTACTAAACGTAGGATTGCCACCTGAAATGGATCTTTCTGAGGAAAATCCATTCCTTTTTGATAGGGAAGAGGAGGTAAACGTTGAAGAAATCACAGAAAAACTTGCCGTGCTAGAATGGCAAGAAGAAGTTAAGAAGCAGGAAGATGGCCTGCAGAAACAGCTCAAAATCCACAGAACAGACATCGAAGCACAAGAACCTGCTCCGTATATGTACATTGAAGCACAAGAACCTGCTCCGCATATGTATAGGTACTTATGGAAAATGCCAGAAGATGGCAATGGGTACTATGAGCTTGAAGAAGAAAACTGGGTGGTACATGCAGATACTGGAAAATTCCAGTACCATGTCAGAATGACTGCACCTGACAGCTTCTATGATAGATGGCCAGATACTGAGCCTAGCGGATGGGAAACAGATACCGAGGATTATGAAGATGACTTCCATGATCCATGGGTTACTCCCGACATAATCTCAGGAGAAAATAATGATGAAGACTACGATGACTATAAAGATCAAGTACCACGAACCACATGTCTAGCCCTCCGAGCCAATGAAGACGAAGAGGATGAGGACTACTTGTTCTATCCAGACCATGGTGATTCATGGGTCCCATGGGATGAGGAGCAAGAAGACATAGAGCTTCCCCCTGAGGAGGAGGAAGAAGTCATTGTAGCAGTCCTACAGGAAGATCATGACCCACCAGATCTCCTGTACCCCAAGTGGAGCACGGATAAGATCGAATCAATCCTATCCAGTACTGTAACAAGTCCCTACACCCCACCAACGGATACTGCTATGGGTCCAGTCGGATACCCACCAGCAAGAAGAGAGGCCCTACAAGAAGCCTCAACCAGTAGAGATGAGCCACGATTCACAAGGACAAAGTTCAAAGGAGGAACCAATGATGAACTTTGGCAGCTACCTTCGGCGCAACAACAAGGAGGAGCAATGTTCATAATTCCAACTCAGCTCAACCTCTTTGAAGATGCTTTCAGCCGATGGGAATCAATTACAAGAAACCACGTGGCATCACAAGGGTTCACAGACCCACGTGACAAAGTTGAGTACATGGAAAACCTACTCGGAGAAGTAGAAAAGCTGATCTGGATACAGTGGCGTATGAATTACAATGATGAATACCAAGCACTGGTTGGAGCAGCTGACGGAAGAGAAGGTACTCAAAACGTCATCTCACAGATGAGAAGGATCTTTGTTCTAGAAGATCCAGCACAAGGCTCAACAGAATCCCAAGATAGAGCTTACAGGGATCTGGAGAAACTGAGCTGTACTGACATGAAGGACATCCTGCCCTTTCTCAATGAATACCTGCGGATAGCAGCTAAAACAGGAAGAATGTTCCTGGTCAACGACAACCTCTCCGAGAAACTATGGATGAAAATGCCAGGAGACCTTGGCAGAAGAATTAAGGAGAAGTTTGATGAGAAATATCCCGGAGTCACTGTAGGAGTTGTGCCAAGAATCCTATTCACCTACAGATACCTCCAGGAAGAATGTAAGCAGGCAGCTTTCCAGCGATCTCTGAAGAACTTATCCTTCTGCAGAGACATTCCTATTCCAGGCTATTATAAAGGAACGAAGAAGTTTGGAGCCCGGAAATCTAGAACATTTAAAGGAAAGCCACATCCAAGCCATGCCAGAATAGAACGAAGAAAGCACCTACTTCGGAACAGGAAGTGTAAATGTTTCCTATGCGGACAAGAAGGGCACTTTGCAAGGGAATGCCCCAATGACCGAAAAAGTGCTAGAAGAATGGCCATGTTTGAAAACCTTGACCTTCCAGAAGACGTGGAGATTGTCTCAGTCCATGAAGGCGAAGCTGAAAGTGACGCCATCTACTCGATCTCGGAAGGAGAAGAAGGAATAGAAGAGCTAAGTCTGCCATTCAATTTAATTGATGAATTACAGCATGAGGCACTATTCATGCTAGGAGTAGCAGGAGGCTACCAACCACAGATAAAGCTACCGGACGAACAGTACAACTGCTTACACCAATGGACTCAGGAGGATGAGTTCCCAGAGCACAAGGTGATCCACTGTACCCTCTGTAAAAGAGAGACGATGAAACGAGGAAGGATCCACTGTCCGGAATGCAACTTGACAGCCTGTATGATCTGCGGCCCACATTATTTAAACCAAGAAGTTAGAGTCAAACCGGCCCAGCCCAAAGTATTCAACTACAGGAAACTTCTAAAGGAGCAACAGGACTACATCAGCTACTGTGATAGCGAGATAGACCGACTCCAAGAAGAAGTCAGGTATCTGAAAGAGCAACTAGCCCAAAAGAATCTGAAGGAGAGCCTAGAAAAGGATTTCACGGACCTTGCAGTCCAGGCCCAAAGAAAAGGCAAGGCCAAAATAGGCATCACTATACAAGAACCCACTTCAGAACAGTCAACAGACTCAGAGCAAGAAACGGCCCTAGAAGTCAAAAAGGCCACTATTGCCAAGCTAGTGAAAAACATGCTCTACAACATAGAAGTCAGAATGGAGATCCCAGGCATCCCAGCCTTTAACCTGCGAGCCATTATAGACACAGGAGCTTCAGTAAGCTGTGTAAACGAGCTTGAAGTACCTGATGCAGCCTTGGAACCCACTAAGTACGCAGTAGAAGTCACAGGGATCAATTCTACACAGAGAGCGAGCAAGAAGCTTCGCACAGGAAAGATGGTAATAGGGATGAATGATTTCAATATCCCTTTCTCATACGCCCTTCCAATCACCATTGGGGATAATATCTCCATGATCATAGGCTGTAACTTCATACGAGCCATGAAAGGAGGAATACGTATTGAAGGCCAAAAGATCACCATCTACAAAAACGTAACTACTATCGAAACAAGTCCCGAGGTCCATGTAAACACCTTGACTCAGGAGGAAGAAGAACAGGAGCCACCTCAGGAAGGAATCGAAGAGGATGAGCACACAGTCTACTCGGTCAGCATAGACTTCCAAAGGAAGTTTGACCCGCTCATCAAGGAACTAAAGGAAGGAGGCTACATAGGAGATTTCCCTCTCAAGCATTGGGAAAAGAACCAAGTAGTTTGCCAGCTGGATATCAAGAACCTCGACTTCATCATTGAAGATCGACCACTAAAGCAACTGACCCCAGCCATGCATGACTCCTATAGAAAACATGTGAAGGCCCTCCTAGACCTAAAAGTCATCCGACCTAGCAAAAGCAGACACAGAACCACTGCCATCATAGTCAACTCTGGCACCACAGTGGACCCCACAACTGGCCAAGAAGTCCGAGGTAAAGAACGAATGGTATTCAACTATAAAAGGTTGAATGACATCACCAACAAGGACCAGTACAGCCTGCCAGGAATCCAAACTATCCTCAACAGGGTAGCCCACAGCAAAATCTTCAGTAAGTTTGACCTGAAGAGTGGATTCCACCAAGTAGCCATGCACCCAGATTCAATAGAATGGACAGCATTCTGGGTACCTGATGGGCTTTATGAATGGCTTGTTATGCCATTTGGGCTTAAGAACGCTCCTGCGATATTCCAACGAAAAATGGATAACTGCTTCAAAGGAACAGAAGCCTTTATAGCTGTCTACATTGACGACATCCTAGTCTTCTCTCAAACAGAAGAAGAACATGCCAAACATCTCAAAGTGATGTTGTCTATCTGTAAGAAGAATGGGCTTGTCCTATCACCAACAAAGATGAAGATTGCCGCCAAAGAAATCGGATTCTTAGGAGCCCACATCCGCAACTCAACAGTACAGTTGCAACCTCACATTATCTCCAAGATTGCTGACTTCAAAAATCAGGATCTCTCAACAGTCAAAGGCCTTAGAACCTGGCTTGGGCTTCTCAACTATGCCCGTAGCTACATTCCAAGAATGGGTATCCTACTCAGCCCATTATATGCAAAGGTCAGCCCAACCGGAGATAAAAGAATGAACCAACAGGATTGGCGCCTAGTCCAACAAATCAGGGACGTCATTCTTACCCTACCCCCTATGACGTTGCCCCCTGCTGACAGTTTCGTCATTATAGAAACTGATGGATGCATGGAAGGATGGGGAGGAGTTTGCAAATGGAAACCAAAGCGCAACGATCCAAAGAAAGAAGAAAAGATCTGTGCCTTTGCCAGTGGAAAATTCCCTCAGGTCAAATCCACCATTGACGCCGAGATACATGCAGTCATGAACTCTCTGGAGAAACTCAAAATCTACTATTTAGACAAACCAGAAATCCTAATTAGGACAGACTGCCAAGCCATTATCTCCTACCACAATAAGTCAAACGTCAACAAACCATCTAGAGTTAGATGGATAGCATTCACAGATTACATAACCAACACAGGCATCACAGTTCAGTTTGAACACATAAAGGGTCAAGATAACTTGCTTGCTGATAGCCTCTCCAGGCTTGTAACAGGTTTTCTCTCTGTACAGATAACTCCCATACAGGAAGAATGTCTAAAAGAACTTGGTCCCCTACTCAAGACAATGCCAACACAGCAGCTCAATCCACTCTTGAAAAGGGTGAACGACTTCTTCAGAACTACGAGATCATTGCAGACGACTATAACAACATCCGACAGAAGGCCATCTCCGTCCAAACAGAGCAGGCTTACTACCGGAAACTCAGAGACCTTGAGGCTCAATCTGCAGAAGTCCTCTTACAAGAAGCAAGGAGGTTTGAACAGCTGCATTCCACCAAAACCTCCATACTACGGTCAAAGTCCACCAAAGATAACTTCTATGGCGATTGGTTACCAACTTGCCAACGGAATCAGGACAAAATCCAGCATATCCTCCAACAACTTGAAGGACTCACGGACAGCATCAAACGCTGCCCCACCTAGAGGATAGGATTAGTATAAAGTGGCGTCACACCCCACTATAAAAGCAAGTGTTTTATCTTTATCCAAAGGGAATCGTCCTGCGTGACACAAATGCAGCCGCCCATGTGCTGTGATTCCTTTTGTCGCTTTTTAGCTTAGTGCGCAAGATGGCTACGTCCACTTTAGATAATGCGCAATCAGTATGTTTAGTGCGCGTTAGTGCGCCTTTTATGGCGAGAATCAAGGAAAAGAAAGATGCNCCTCTTCCCTTCTCCTATATATTCTCTTAGCTATCTCATTGCAGGGCAGAGAATCAGACACCCATCTGAGCCCTACTTTGAGTCTTAAGTTTGTAAGTGTGTCCAATGCGATCTCGGTGATCAAGAGGAGTAAGAGGTCATCTTGATTGCAGTTCGTCTCTTGGTAATGCTAGAAGTTTGTCGTCTTGGTGTTTGGATTGTTTGGGCTTTGTATTAGTATTGAACCAAGATTTACTGCTTTCTATTTTGTCTGTGAACTTATGTATGCCATTCTGGGATTTGAGTTTCGTTGTGGATGATGATGTTGCTTGGAATTATATTTGATTTCGCGTTTTTAAATAATTATTCGATCTATGTTTAATAGTGTATACGAACTGTGGAAGTGGTTCACGAGATGAAGTTCCAATTATTTTATTTAAATGGACCGTTTTATAAAAACTAGGACTTTTGACACTTTTTAAATAAATCAAGGAATTTCCCACCTTTGTAAAATTCTCTTTCTGCCACTGGCCCGGATTTTGGGTCGTGACAAAAATAAATGATTAGATATTATGAGATAAATCTAAATTTAAATTTATGTGATTGGATAATATTACTATATTAATTATTTGATAATTAATTTATGATTTGAAATTCAAATATTGAATTTAAATCAAGGGATAATCTAGAAGATTTAATAAGATTAAATTTTCAAAGATTATTTATATCCGTTATCTAATAATTAATTTAAAAATTTGAAATTCAAATGTTGAATTTAAATCTGCAAATAATTTAGCAAATTAATGTGATTAAATCTTTTAGATAATCAATATTAATTATGTGATAATTAATTTGAGATTTGAAATTTAAAAGTTAAATTCAAATCAATAGATATTTATAGAGATTTAATTTGATTAAATCATGTACATATCTAATTTAAATCTTGTGAAGATTTTAATTAGTAAATGTCTACGTTATCCAATTTAAATTTAAATAGAAAGTTTATATTTTATTTAAATGAGATTAAAATAATGATTTAAAAATTATGAGATAATTTCAAATTTGAAAATCCAATAAGTGGGAGATATTTTAATTATGAGATAATTAAATTTATAATTCAAAATTTAAATTCAAAAGTTGAATTCGAATTTTTGAAATATCCAAAGAGATTTAATTTGGATTAAATCTTTTAATTAAATAAATTAGATTTTATGAAAATCTTAATTATTTAAACTTGAATATTATCTCTCATAGTTATTATTTAATAATATCTTTTGTGAAAAGATTGTTCAATTATTAAATAATAATAAATGCTAGAATGGTTGATAATCATTAACTTTTCTATTTTATTAAATTATGCTAATACTTGATTATTATATGAATAATGTTGTATGCATATTCTATATAGAGTATTTAATTACATGATCTTAGTAACATGTCATATAGGATAGTAGAGCTACTCACATGCAAACTATGAACATGCTTACATAACTGATTTTAGGATACTAAGTAAGTTAGATAACTGGGTAAAATCATTAAATCCCTAATTATAAAATATTGAGTAGGAGACGGTATAAGATACCTACGGTCTCCATTGTTAGTTCATTATGTATTAGGATGAGCTTCGCCTCAGAATCTTGCTGAGCTTCCGTAGGAGGGTTTTCGTCCGGGTAGTACTGGAAATGAATTTCTTAGGATAAGGTATTAGGTGAACTATATGAGGCCGATCACCTATAGGAGACGGTCTTATATAGAAAGCTTAATTACTGAAACAATAGTTACACACTCAACTCGAAATACTGATATCCTTCCGTAGGAGTTCTTGTTAGTAGAGTAGAGGACTAAATTAAATGGTAGTTAGAAATATAGGATATGAGATATTAAATTCTGCTAATACTTGATTATTATATGAATAATGTTGCATGCATATTCTATATAGAGTATTTAATTACATGATCTTAGTAACATGTCATATAGGATAGTAGAGCTACTCACATGCAAACTATGAACATACTTACATAACTGATTTTAGGTTACTAAATAAGTTAGATAACTGGGTAAAATCATTAAATCCCTAATTATAAAATGTTGAGTAGGAGACGGTATGAGATACCTACGGTCTCCATTGTTAGTTCATTATGTACTAGGACGAGCTTTGATTCAGAATCTTGCTGAGCTTCTGTAGGAGGGTTTTCGTCCGAGTAGTACTGGAAATGAATTTCTTAGGATAAGGTATTAGTTGAACTATATGAGGCCGATCACCCATAGGAGACGGTCTTATATAGAAAGATTAATTATTGAAACAATGGTTACACACTCAACTGAAATATTGATATCCTCCCGTAGGAGTTCTTGTTAGTAGAGTAGAGAACTAAATTAAATGGTAGTTAGAAATATAGGATATGAGATATTTGTCTTATTTTCTAATGAAATTGTTTCAGTTTGACTTATTGATTGCATGACTTCCCGTAGGAGGCTTGTAATTAATGGAAAGTTGAATTACCATAAATATTAGTGATAGTCCTATGGATACTTCACTTGCATATTATAGATTTTATTTTATATTATGATAATTATTCAAAATATTTGTTGCATGATGTTTGCTATTATATGGATTAATTTATTTTCATTCAAACAGATATGTCCTTAATTCTTTTATCCACTGTACTCACACTCACATAACTTGTATGGTTAGACTATGTTGTCTGGATTAATGTAATCTAGATTTAGTACTTATGGCTGATAAGTCATTAAGTTTTTACTCTTATATGTTCGTCCACATTCATTGGTGAGACTAGTGAAGAAAAATAAAGTATATATGTGGTGGGAGAATTCCTAGAAAATTCATTGATACATGTTGACATATGATGTCCAATATGTTACTACATGAAATTCAAGGAATTCAAACCACTACAACATTATGCTAAATCTCAATGAGATATATGATAAACATCTTTACTAAGCTAAAGTAGCTAAAGGTGAATTTTCTAATCCCTAGCTAAAAGGAAAACATTTCTTATATAGTATTAAATGATATTGAAAGAAAATTGTTAGGGATACTTATACAATACTTGATTGGAAAGTAATAACAATTTATTGTTCATTAACTTATTTTAGTGGATGACTTAATGAATCTTGGATAGGATTCAAGAATCATTAACCATGTTTGCATGATTGTTGCAAAGGGTTCTATAGAAACTAAAGGGTTTAGTGAAGGCAAGTCCACTAAGAGAAAGAACTACAATAGCTATAGTGTCTATACATAAAATGAGAAATATTTAAATTCATGTTTGATGAATTTATATATTAGGACATTAAAAATTGTCAAGCATTTAAGAAAAATTTGATTTTTGTTTCATACTTGATGAAACAATATTATTTAAAACTTGTCAAGCATTTAAGAAAAATTTGATTTTTGTTTCATACTTGATGAAACGATGTTATTCTGTTTGTCTCAATGACAAAATTTCTATGTAAAAGAATAATATTCTTAATTGCGCTAAATGAAATTTTTATTGACCTAAATTATTCTCATTGTATAATACTAATAATGATGAGATTGAGCATGATAAATCTATTCATAAGAAAGTGAGTAAGTACTAAGAATAAAACATATTTGTACTTCGGTTATATTAACCTAAATATGATCCAAAGATTAGTTAAGGATAGGCATCTAAACTTGGTAGAAGCCATACATTCACCAATCTATGAATCCAATCTAGAAGGTAAAATAACGAAAAAGGTCTTTTGTTAGAAAAGACTTAAGAGTACAAGAATGTTTTTTAAAAATAGTACAAACTATTGTCTACGGGCTCTTGAGCAATCAAGTCCAATGAGGTTTTGAATATATCATTATGAATGATTATTCAAAAATTTTGTTATGTTTACCTAATGTGACTGCTAATTGAATTCTTTCGAAAAGTTCAAAAAATTAAAAGCAGAAACCAAAAGGTAATTAGGAAAAGCATAAAGACTCATCGATTGGATCGAAGCGTTGAATACCTCTATAGAGAATTCTTAGGAATATCTCATAGAGAATGAAAATTTTTGGCTATGATTAAGTTGTTGTTCAATTATTCATTATTACGACCCCAAAGTAAGTTATTTCTTGAGAATCTAACTGATGATGTAATCAGCCTATCTATGAAAGATAGATTAGAGTAAGCACTTAAGAAGAATAAATCACTAGAAGATTAACATATATCAGACCCTCATTGTAGTGGGAGGATTATGAGACAATCCGGTAGATATTTGGAAATAGGAGAGTCCTATAACCTAGAATCTAATTATTTTATCTACTAAGAGGAAATAGATGATGTTGATATAAATCTTTGGCAAAAGGCAATAGAATCCATATTAGAGTCTACGTACTCTAATAAAATCTGGGATCTTATAGATCTACTTGAAGGGGTAAAAGCTTTTAGGTATAAATTATTCTATAAGAGAAAAAGAGGAATAGATGGGAAAGTAAAGACTTTTAAGGCAAGTTAGTTGCAAAAGGATTATATACAGAAAGAATGTCTATTCTGTTGTTATGGTCAAGTCTATTCATATACTCTTTTCTATAGTCGTATCTCTTGATTATGAGATATAGTAAATAGACGTCAACATAGCTTTCCTGAATAGCAATCTTGACGAATGTATCTAAAAGATACAACCAAATAGATTCATTGAAAATGCCAAGAAAGTAAAGTTTATGAAACTTTAGAGGTCTAATTTATAGACTTAAGTATTTGTCTAGAATTTATAGATTTGATCAATACATAGACGAATCTTGTATCTATAAAAGATTTAGGGCAGCAAAGTGATTTTTCAGATTTATATATATTGATGATATACTAATCATTGGGAATGATATAGGATGACAATCATCAATAAGAATTTGGTTAGCACAATAGTATGATATTTATTAAGCTGTTGGAATAGTAAGTTGTTACTAATCCAATCCAGAACCTGAACATAGAGTTATAGTCAACTATATCCTTAAGTATCTTCGGAGAAATAGGAACTATATACTTGTCTATTCTAGAGAAAGATTTGATTTATATAAGATATATTAATTCAGATGGTCGATCTGAAAATATACTCCAGAGGATCAACCTTTTCTTATGTGTTAAACCTTAATAGGGAGATGTTATAGTGAGTAAGATAGCCTTAGCAGAAGAACCTTGCTGATCCGTTTATAAATCTTTAGCAATCAAAGTATTTGAGGATCACCTAGAAGGAATGGGACTACGTGATATATCACATCTACTTTAAAGAGCAAGTGAGAGATTGTTGGGAATATGCCCTAGAAAGCAGTTTCTTTGTTTGGTATTTTAAACAATGTTTATTGGATTTAAGTGTTATCTATTTGTTATTAATAAATTCCACATTATGTCCTTATAATATACATGTGATATTTATGTTTTCTACTATGCAAATGTCTAAAAGTTTCCATGACTAATAATGAGTAATAAATAATTATTCGTGCGAAGTGTTCATGTTGGTTTAATTTTATAATTGCTACGCAAGTGTACGTGCCGAACAAGTAATATAGTAATGAGTTGAGTATCGTCTCAACAGGGATTGATTAACAAAATTAGTTGGATAAAACTAATGTCAAATAAGCTGAATTAAAAAATTATAAGAATTGACAGATGCAAAATAAAATCAAATAAATGTAAATTCCAAACATAAAACAATATGACCTAAACAAGAGATTGTAAATGGATAGATATATTAAGCTGGGATGATTGAATCCTCCTCGGTTGCAAATCTGGGTACAATTGCTGTAGCAATGCTTATGGCAAAATTCACTCCAGTAACAGAAAATTCCATTAGTATATAATAATCTTCTGAATTTATTATGTTTAAAGTTCTTTCAACCAGATTTAACATATTCCTATGCCGATCTAGTTCTAAATACTTCCTTTATAGCATCGATTTTCAATGGGTTATACATGGTAACGACATATTCCTATATCTTTACTATGTATCAATCAAGTTAGATCCAAGTAAAATTAACCTTTCTAGAATTAGTCCTAGTTTGTTTATCCTAGATATTGGTGGCCAAACAATAATAGGAATTAATGATGAAGCTCACTTGAGTGAACAAGAGGAAATTACCATAAACACTTAAAATAACATTTAATCCTTCATTACAACCTTAGATTCATCAATATCCCAGCTAAGAAAAACTTAGCTCATGTTCTGGGGTTCAAAAATCAGCAAACCAAAGTAATTCATAGATTACAAAAAGTTCAAGATAAGAAAAAGAAATTAAATACAAAGAAGATTTAAGAAGGTATGGAAAAATCTAGCTGGATAATGGTAAATCGAGCTCCCTGCTGCTAGTACTTCCTCTCCTTCGTCTTCTCTTCTCTGCACTCTCTTTCTCTCTTTTCTTTTCTTCCCCGTTTTTCTCTCTGGTCAGCTGTCCTCTCTACCTTCCTCTACAGTACATATTCCTTTTATATCAGAGTAGGTAAGATACCCTAATACACGTGTTAGCCAAATATGGAGTGAGAACCACTTTTGTTTCATTTTCTCTTAGCTGGTATTTAATATTAGCTATCAGCACCAGCTGTGCGTAAAAGATACCAGCTCGAAAAAGAATTCTGCTATTCAGTATTGCTCCAGCACGTTGCTGCAGCAAAGTTACTTCTAGCTTTTACTTAAGTTCAGCATTCCTTCAAAGATATGGCCATTTAAATTTATCAGAATTCAAGTCCTAATTCAGTATTTCTACTAGAAATAAAAAGAAAATAAGATAGATATTGACTATATTGAATTGTAATCATCAGAAACACCACATGCAAAAATAAAATAAAGAAAAATACTTAAATTAGACAATTTGATCATTTAAAACAGCTATCCCAAGACTCAAAAATATACCAAATAACTCTATTTTTATAGAGTTATCACACTCCTAAACTTGAATTGTTACTCGTCCCTGAGTGACAAAAACGACATAGACATAACAGAGCTCTGGTTTACTGACAGAAAGAAAATCATTCCTTAGTTCGTTGTTCTACTTTTGATCTTCATCCTCTGATCAGAATCACCCTTCCTCAAACATTAGTTCAATTCATTTTAAACTTACTTTCACATGTGATTTTCCTTTGAGTGTGTGTGTGGAAACTACGGTTAGAATTCTCTGAATTACTCAAGTCATCTTAAAATATGATCACTGGGCCTAACTTTCAAAAGCTGATCTTGTAAATCCTTCTCCACTAATGCAAGTCAACAAAACACTTCAGACTTATAAGGCTTTAACAAACTTGCACTACTGAGCTTAATTTGAGGGATGATTTTATTATTACTTGTTGTTGTTGTTGTTTTTTTTTTTTTTTTTTATACTCAAATGTCACAATGTCTTTTTACGTGAATGCCAACATTGGTGATGAAGACACCCGGTTACTTAGCAAAGTCACTTTCAGAGTTGCCGAGGCATACTCATATTCCAAACTACTGTTTGACGCAAAGGTATACATGGAGCTCATGTAACCCTTGGTTACTAAGTAATTCAAAATAGTGGAGTATTCATTTTTTTTTTTTTACTCCCCCAAACTTAAGCTCATCTTTACTTTAAATGTATCATGCCTACACTAAGTCCTCCATGTTTAGTCTTCTATATTTTACTTCGAAAGATTCACAAAATTCATTTCTATTCCTTAAGCCCTCACAATTATTCAAGATTTCTTAAGTTTTCCTAAAGGCCTCTAATCCATAGCTCTAGTGCATAGAGAAACTGGAAATTTCACATATAACAGCAAGCTAAAACAAATATCCCCAATATTCAATTCACGGCAATTCATCTCATAAGCTGAAAATTTTAAAGCAGTATGAGTTTAATGAAACTCGATCATAATACTGTAGCACACCAGAGCAACAGAACAAAAACAGATATTAACAGATAACTGCACAAAACACATAAAAGAAGTAAATCAGATAAAATACCCCCAAACTTAAAAACAAACAGTGTCCCCACTGCAACACAAAATAAAGGAACAAATAAGGAAATAAAAAGAGAGGGTAAAGAGGTGAAAACTCCCTGTTATAATTACGCTGCAGCTCCATTAGATCCGTCTTCATCAGATTCTACCATGTACTCATCGTCCAAATCCTGAATTATTTCTTCTGGAAATGCAGGGAAACTTGGAATAGGTTTGGTGAAATTCTTCTGCAGGGACTTCTTTAAGGCATTGTCCCATTTCTTTGCATATGCCCAGAATTGCTGCTGCTGCTGATGAATTTGCTGCAGCATTGTCATCATCTAGTACTGCTGAACCTCCTGTTGACTTATGCGCTGCTCCAGGGATTTAAGCTGCTGCAGGGTCTCACTGGTGGTGCTGCTGGATGCTGCCGCAGGTCTGCTTGATGAGGGTCGATGGGAATGCTCGGCTGGTCCTTCTTGGGCAATTCGTGCCACAGCAATGGCATCTATTCCGCCCGTGTTGTGCAGCTTTTCTTCATTTACCAGGTAAGGAGCACGTGCATTGCGACACATCCTGGTAATTAGAGATGGGAAAAATAGAGCCCCTGATTTCCTTGCAGCACATACACAGATTTCCCTATGAATAATCCGACCCACATTGATAGATTTACCAGTCAACATGGAGTACAACAGCAACACACGCTCCTTGGAAACTATTTTGCCATGTGTGGTGGGTAGCAGACGAGATTTTAGAAAATGATACCAAACTTTTGCAGGTGGATTCAGTGAGCTCCGAAGACATATGTAGGCACCCTGGGATGAGACATTCCATTCAGCTCCTGCTATAGCAACTGTCTCCTGCACCGTGGCTAGTTCAAGTTCCGTGATGGCTTTGACGAATTCAGAGGGCTCATCTACTGGATCCCCCAAACCATAGATGGTATTTATGGCTTCCGCGCTCAAGGGCACCTAAACTCCTCTAACGTACACAGTGTCATCGTCTGGTTTAGTCCTGTTGGAGTAGAATTCACGAACCAGAGGCACAATCGGGTCCTCTGGATATGCGCAGAATAGCTGCCAATTGTGTTGGATGATGACATCTGCAATGAATGGTGGCTGCCCTAGTGGCTTACTATTGTCCCACACGAACCCTTTTTCAGCACTTAGAGGCCGATTTTGAATGTTTTCTTCATACCTTGTTTCGGCTGCTTCAGATTTGAATTTGACTGCTTTGGAGGCTTTATGAGCAACTCTCTTGATTCCCATTTTTCCCCCAAACTTGAGCCGAAATTTCTAGCAGCCGTCTGAAGTGTAGTTGCTGTTGAAGGAGATCTTGTGGGCTAGGGTTTAAAAAGGAGAAAGAGACAGATATCCCACTTTCTC
>JXTB01000412.1:267443-293305 GCA_002914805.1 Parasponia andersonii
CCAACTGCTGAAAAGAAGTAATATCATTTCAGAGCTTAGCATTTTTAGTTGGTGGGAAATATTTCATCAAAAATTTCTCCGCTAAGTTATTCCATATGGCCACCGAATCTGGGGGTATTGAGTTCAACCATGCTCTCGCTCTATCTCATAAAGAGTATGGGAATAGTTTCAGCCTTAAAGCTTCATCTGTGACTCCTTGCAGTTTGAATGAATCACACACTTCTATGAACAATCGGAGGTGAAGATGTGGATCCTCTATTGGTACCCCACTAAATTGCCCCACAGTTTGGAGCATTTGAAACATTATCAGCTTCAATTCAAACTGAGGTGCTTAAATTTCGGGCCTAACAATGCCACGATTAAGCCCATTGAGAATAGGAATAGCATACTCTCTGATTGCTCTGTCCTTGTCATCTGCCATTGCTGCAGCATCATTATCATCAGCCATTCCTCTTAAACCAGCTAAACCTTATTGTTGTTCCCTTCTCCTTGCTCGAAATGTTCTTTCAATCTAAGGATCTAAGGGCACCATATCTTGTTCTTGCTGAATATTCATATAAAGAGTATAAGTTCCTGCAAGCACAACCACCGGAAAGAAAAGCAATTTAGTTTTCTACAAATAATTTTAGTTCTCTCAATCCCTGGCAACGGCGCCAAAAACTTGTTGATTTAATTTTATAATTGCTACGCAAGTGCACGTGCCGAATAAGTAATATAGTAATGAGTTGAGTATCGTCTCCACAGGGATTGATTAACAAATTTAGTTGGATAAAACTAATGTCAAATAAGCTGAATTAAAAAATTATAAGAATTGACAGATGCAAAATAAAATAAAATAAATGTAAATTCCAAACATAAAATAATATGACCTAAACAAGAGATTGTAAATGGATAGATATATTAAGCTAGGATGATTGAATCCTCCTCGGTTGCAAATCTGGGTATAATTGCTGCAGCAATGCTTATGGCAAAATTCACTCCAGTAACAAAAAATTCCATTAGTACAAAATAATCTTCCGAATTTATTATGTTTAAAGTTCTTTCAACCAGATTTAACATATTCCTATGCCGATCCAGTTCTAAATACTTCCTTTATAGCATCGATTTTCAATGGGTTATACATGGTAATGACATATTCCTATATCTTTACTATGTATCAATCAAGTTAGATCCAACTAAAATTAACCTTTCTAGAATTAGTCCTAGTTTGTTTATCCTAGATATTGGTGGCCAAACAATAATAGGAATTAATGATGAAGCTCACTTGAGTGAACAAGAGGAAATTACCATAAACACTTAAAATAACATTTAATCCTTCATTACAACCTTAGATTCATCAATATCCCAGCTAAGAAAAACTTAGCTCATGTTCTGGGGTTCAAAAATCAGCAAACCAAAGTAATTCATAGATTACAAAAAGTTCAAGATAAGAAAAAGAAATTAAATACAAAGAAGATTTAAGAAGGTATGGAAAAATCTAGCTGGATAATGGTAAATCGAGCTCCCTGCTGCTAGTACTTCCTCTCCTTCGTCTTCTCTTCTCTGTACTCTCTTTCTCTCTTTTCTTTTCTTCCCCGTTTTTCTCTCTGGTCAGCCGTCCTCTCTACCTTCCTCTACAGTACATTTTCCTTTTATATCAGAGTAGGTAAGATACCCTAATACACGTGTTAGCCAAATATGGAATGAGGACCACTTTTGTTTCATTTTCCCTTAGCTGGTATTTAATATTAACTGTCAGCACCAGCTGTGCGTAAAAGATGTCAGCTGGAAAAAGAATTCTGCTGTTCAGTATTGCTCCGGCGCGTTGCTGCAGCAAAGTTACTTTCAGCTTTTACTTAAGTTCAGCATTCCTTCAAAGATGTGGCCATTTAAATGTATCAGAATTCAAGTCCTAATTTCAGCATTTCTACTAGAAATAAAAAGAAAATAAGATAGATATTGACTATATTAAATTGTAATCATCGGAAACACCACATGCAAAAATAAAATAAAGAAAAATACTTAAACTAGACAATTTGATCATTTAAAACAGCTATCCCAAGACTCAAAAACATACCAAATAACTCTATTTTATAGAGTTATCAGTTCACATGTGGGAGACTAAATTCTTTATTTCATTATATCTGAATTAAAAGTTCACATTCTGCAAATAAAGTCACATGTGAATTGACAAGAACACTTTTCATGATTTGGACACCATGCATATAATGTCACTTTGAGTTTTTTCAAGGACTTAGATAATAAAAAACCAAGCACTAGGTATTCACTTTGTGAATTTGACTGTGTTTGTATGGGCAGTTACAATCACCGTAGTCAATTATTATCCATTAGATAAAAAATGGCAACTCAAAAGTAAATATGTACTAGAGGGGCAATACGGTAATTTTACCTCACTAGTACAGCATTGCATCGGGGGTATATTTGCATGTATAGTATATGCTAAATGGATCAAGTTAATTAAAGTGTTAATTAGCTTCACAGAAAATATATGACATTTAGTCTAAGAGTACAATATTGGGCCTATAGTGGAGTGCCCCAAAATTAATGAACATGGCCCAGTCATAATTAAGAGTTAATTATGATTATAGGTAGTTGGCCCATTAGAGCTTAGACTATTTAGATCCATAAGGTCCTATGTCTAGCTCACATATAGCCCAATAATTAATTGAATAGTCAGTTGAGCCCAATAAGCCCATTAGGGTTTACATCTCTTTAAATACTTAAGAGAAAAATTCTCCTAAGTCTCTCTAAGTGTTTTACATGCCACACATACACAGTAATTGTCCTTTTTCGTGTGACAAAGAGAAAAAGGGAGAGTGAGAGAGAACCGAGCTGCCACGGGAGAAATCTCATGTTCGCTCATGGCTGCCGAGGGAGAGATACCCATGGCCGTAGACGTGAAATCAAGGAGAAGGAAGAGTATCTTCCAGATCTTCTGCTCATCTCTCGTTGGGAATTAAGAAAGTGCCCACATATCGGATCATTCAACGGGCTCTAGAGAATAGATGGGAAGGTTCAATGATTGTGAAACGCTTCCAGGTTTTATCTAAACTAAGATCCATGAATTAATTTATGTTAGATCAACGATCCTATGTTTTTGTTTTGTAAAGTTTCAAGAAAAATTTTAAAATACCTATTCCGCTGCATTCTTGATTTATTTACAAAACTGTGGAAATCGTTTTCGGAAAAATCGTTTTTCGAAATTTATTGATTCGGAATTTCCAGCACAAACTACATCACTTGTCACTTTTGTATCAAGTTCTCACACTACAAAAGGGCATGTTAATGTGGATTTATAAGTTAGACCAATTCGAGCGCCAACTAAATTCTTTGTGATTGATATTGATGTGTCCTATCATTTGCTGCTTGGAAGACCATGGATTCACCACAATCAAGTGGTACCTTCTACTTTATATTAGTGTCTAAAAGTGATAAAAGGTAAAAGAGAAATTCTAGTGCCCACAACAAAAGCTCTATTTATACAACAAGAAGTTTTTTTGGCAAAGGCTACATTTTTTAATGACATTTCTGATGGGCCAGATGAAACAAAGCCACAAGGAGTATCGTTGCACACAACTTTTGATGCAATAGGGTCATCCTCAAACAGCATGATGGAGATTGATCTAGTAGACTTAAAAGAATCTTCTCTTCAGCGAATTATTTTACTCGATTGGAGAATTTCTTATCAATTATAAAGTTGTGGCTAGGCCTGCAATGATCTCGCGAGTATAAAAAATGTTTGTCATACGTAGAATTCAGATTGAATAGAAGCCATTTCACTCGCTTTAGAAAAATTATAGACTGCGAGGAATCCTCAAGAAAGGCTCAAGAAAATAAATTTGGTAGAAGATGGAGAAGAAAAATCGTCATTTATTTCTGTCAAATTAGAGCTAGATTTTGAAGCAGTTCTAATAAAATTGCTGAAAAAATATTATGATATTTTTGCATGGACCTACAAAGACATGCTAGGATTAAGTAGTAAGTTAATCACTTACAAGTTTACTGTAAATTCTACTTTTAAGCCAGTTAAGCAGACTGCGAGGAATTTTAGCAATCAAATTCAGCTGCAAATCAAAAAGGAGATAGAAAAATTGTTAGAAGTTGGGTTCATAAAACCATGCATACATGCGACATGGTTAGCAAACATAGTACCAATAAGAAAGAAGAATGAGCAAATCAGAATTTGTGTAGATTTCAAAGATCTAAACAAAGCATGCTTAAAAGATGATTTTCTGCTACCAAATCTTGATATGCTTATCGATGCAACGACCAACTATAATATATTTTCATTTATGAATGGATTCAGTGGCTATAATCAAATCAAGATGGATCCAGAAGACACTGAAAAAACTGCTTTTTGAACTCTAGTTGGTAATTTCTACTATACTATAATACCATTTGGATTGAAGAATCCAGAAGCCACTTACCAACAGGCGATGATAGCAATTTTTCATGCCCAGATTAGATTTATAGACGACCTTCAAATATTATTCACTCATTATCAACCATAAAAAACTATGCTTAAATAAAACTTCGTTACTTACCTTAAAAATATGAAAAATCCCCCCAAAATGATCCAAACTTCTTTCCAGCTGAGTTTTTTTCAATAAAATAGTAAAATAATTGTTAAGAAACAGAGTAATAGAGAGCTGGAGAGAGAGAAAGAAACCATCAACAAGAAGAAATAGGGACAACGAGAATAAAGGAAAAAGAGGGGGGAAAAAAACAAAAAAGAAAAGACACAAAGAGATAGAGAGATTAATTAAAAAAGTGTGCTTCATATTCCTCATGGGATGGAAACCCAAGATTTAGTTTTGGAGAGATAACCAAAAAAGAAGAAGAAGTGAGAGAAAGAAAGAGAACGAAAATAGAAGGGAAAAAGAGAAAAAAAAAATGTGCAAAAATGAAATGAAATCAAACTGTCACTTGTCAGAATTAATTTCTCACATTTACCACATCCTTTTGGCCAATGACAGAAATAGAATTCCATTTTCTTCCTTTTTTTATCGGGTCTTCGGTTTTAGTCCCAAAACTATCACTATTTCAACGCAGTCGTAAAAGAAGACTAAAGGAGTTATATTAGTTCTATCTGCATCCTTTTCTCACAGTCGATGGAAATATATTAAGAAAAATCAATCTATGAAGTGGTTGGTTACTCTAGGGGGTCAAAATCCAAGAAGAAAGAAGCTGACATTGCTACTTAGTGACTTCTCAAGTGTAACTTTATTCTTGGGACAAGAAAATTCAAAGTCGATTAAATTGGCACTTGGTGAGGAGCACACTTGTCGTGAATATTTCTGAACCAAAATAGCTTGGGATTTTTAGAGAAATACGTTAAAAATGGGTCATTTTTCAGAACATATGGACACATCCTAGAAACTTTAAAAATACAGGCATACGGCGGTTTACTTTAGAAACATATGGCTTTCAATTTTTAGAGTACATACTGATGCGCGTCAGGCCGAAAACAAAACCAATAAATAAATAAATAAATGATAAAAGCTAGGACATGCGCATTACATCAACTCCTGTCATAAACTATTGTTTCTTTTTTTCGCCTATTTATTACTTTTTAAAAATATTTTGTTTCTTTATCTTTTTTTTAGTCCTTTTCATCTTCTTTTTTCGCCCATTTTGACTACTGCTAATTTAAATCTCTATTTATTTGTGTTTGTATTTTTGGATTTAACCAAATATAAAATTTTAATTCATTACCACACATTCTTAGAATAATTATGAGGTGACATATGTCACATTTCTAATAAAATTAATTCTTAATTTTTTTAGCAAATTCTACTTTTAATACATATGATAATTTCTTAATCCTTTAAGGCTCTTTTCAACATTTTTTTTACCATATTTTCCCATATATGTAATTTAATAAGATACTTATGTTTACCTCATTTTTTTAAATACTTTTTATTTATTTATTTATTTATAACTTTTTTGCAATAAGAAACACTTAATTAACTTATAATAACTTTTTTTTAGTTTATTTAAATACTACTATTGATCATTTTTTTTAAAAAAAAAGTAGGTCTTAACTAATAACCTGTATTTATTATAAATTAAAAAAAAACGCATAATATTACTCAATCTCTACCTACCCTATTAAGATCGAGATCCTAGATAATAAGTGCTCTTATCACTTGAACTAACCCACTTTGTCAAATACCACCATTAATCATTTATAATATCTTAGGTCACTTTATAGGATACCTATAATAATTTTTATTTCAGATAAACTCATTTCTTGGATAGCGTAAGTATCATGATAGGATACTTATAATAATTTTCTATTTTTTTATTGTTACTATTATTTTTCTTTTATAATAAAAAACGCTCAATTTTATAGGTAACTTTGTATGATACTTACAGTAATTTCTTTAAAAAAAAAATAAATTCATGAATACCATAGGAAATCAATAGGATACCAAAGATAACCTTTTCTTTTATTTTCTTTTTTAGCCATAAGGAACAGCCCAATTACCAACTTCCTAGATGCCATAGGTAAACTTGTAAGATAGTAACTTCCTTGATGATTGTAGGTAATAGAGTCAGAACTCAACAATAACCATATAGGAGACCAACAGTAACTAAGTGAGAGATTAAGAGACCAACAATAACCAAATGGGAGACCTACAATAACTAATTGAGAACTCATTGATAACTAAGCGAAAATCCATCGATAAGTTGCCAAAGCAACCAATTAAAATATGGGATCTACCAAGAATTTGGTACATTGAAAAGATACTGAGAGCTTGGTCTCCTAGTCAATCTTGGTTCGTTGAATAGATACATATTAGAGTCTGGTTTCCGATTTCTTCGAATATTATAGAATTCTCGTAAGATACTTACGATAACCTACTAAGAGTTTGGTCTCAAAATACTAGATGCACCAAGAACATTGTATATTGAATGAGTAAGATTTCTAGAATTTCCAGATACTATAGGTAAACTCGTAAGATACCTATATTAATCTACTATTTTTTTAACTTTATTTTGGATAGTACTTTATAAAATGTCAAACTTGAACAATTTTCAAAGTTACTATAGCTAACCTATTAGGAGAACGATAGTAACCCAATGTAACCATTTAATTTTTATTTTCATTTTTAAGATTTATGTGCCAAAGGAAACCGGCTTGAATATCATATTATTAGTTAATGACTTAAAAACTAAAAGAAATCTAATTGTAGGATTGTAACATGAGTCTAGCAACTAAAATCGACATCAACAATCACTCAAATTTTTATTTTTGTTCAAGATTAAAGGGTCAAAAGTAACCAATTTGAATGTCATATATTATCCATTATGATTACCAATATATCTATTTTAAAAAATAAAAATAAATGAATTAGGAGAAGAACATGATTAAAATAGGCTAAAAATACATTCAAAATAATATTATATTTAATAAAAAAAAACATCCGGAAAAACCATCCTAAAGAAAATTAATGCCAAAAAAAAGAGCAAAAATGATAAGGCCAATAAAGCTACCACTTTAACAAAAGTTGAAATAACCAAAATAAATAAATAAATAAAATATGAAATGAAATGTAGCGTAAAAAATTTGGAAAGCAAAAAAATAAAGAAATACTTCAAAAGTAACTCGAAACAAAAAAAAAAAAAAGAAAGAAATTAAAACAAATATATGACAGTGTGCTGATGCACGCATGTCAACTGGCCAAAATGCCAGCTACCGTAAACTGTAGTCTACCGTAAGAAAGTAGGAATGTTAATATCGTACTAACAAAAAGATAAAACACCGTACACCGTATTTTTCAAAATTTTTCCCAAAAATCGTAAACCATCTAATTTCCCCAAATAGCTTGATTAAATTTGAACCTTTTCCCTTTTTTCTTTTTGGGCCAAGAACCAGTACTACGTAATCCTTTATAGGAGGCGAGCTATACGGTAAAGAAGAGGAAACGTGACGATAAAGTTTTCGGATACGGCTATATTTGCACCCCAATTAGCACAAAAGCACTCCTCTTATTAGGAAAAAGACTATATTAAATAAAGTAAAACATCCTTAGAAATTAAAAAATTAAAAACACTCAATACACCTCATTTCTTAAGCCAGACTTCAAGCCAAGCTTTTTTATTATTATTATCATATTCCTTCTAATCCTTAATATTTAGAAATGTGAGTTTATATTCTCAGCCATGTAAATAGATTAGTTCTAAAAACTATCAACTATTACATTTCATTTTTTATGGTGGCGTTTTGTTTGTGTTGGGAGGTAGATAGCGATGTCTTACAATAATTTTTTAATGTCTGTATTTTTTTTTTTTTTTGCTTTGGAGTGTGTGTTCTAATGGAGGAATTTTCCTAACCAATAGAATATTTAGAAATAATAAATAACAATATCACATCATTAAGTAATAAAATCTACTTCTAATTTTTTGTTAGTTTTAGATAAAATTTTGTGTATTTTCTTTTTCTACTCTTTTTTTAAATGAAAAAATTAAAATGGGGTGCTTTAATTCAAATTACCTTTTATAACCATTATTCATAGGATAAAGTTGTACTAACGTAAATAATTTACAAAAAAAGAAAGGCGTCTTTATATTTGAAAAGGGTGCGAATATATTCTCTCTTTTCGATATTTTAGTATAATAAGAAAAGTCTGTTTTGTACAAATCATTGCCCAAAAAGTAGGAGATACATTCCGTTTCCGAACGGCGTATAGCAAGAAGAAGCATTCCAGTACTTGGACTTGGTGGGTTGACTTAATGGCATAAATAGCACTTGAATTATATAATTTGTACCAATTTAGTTCTTAAAATTCTAATTGAAACAATTATATTTTTAAAATTTTTGATTTGAAGCAAATTTAGTATTTTAACGGTTTAAATTGTAATCTATTATTAAATTTCTTATCCAAAATACATATAAAGAACATGTAATAACATTTGAAAATTATTTAAAAAGTTTTGAAAAATTTAAACATAAAAATAAACAATCATAAAAAAAATATTTTCTAAATTTGTATCTCCAAAAACCTTTTAAAAATACAAATAACATATCTTTTTTTCTCTCCAAAATCTTTTATTTAGTTTATTTTTCCTTAAATATATTTTCGAATTCTATAATGTGTCTCTCATATGTGTTTTTGATTAAAAAAATATAATAATTACTTTAAATCAGAAAATTTGACTACTTAATTATCACAAATAAAATTTTGAGGACTAAATTTCTACAAGTTGAATAATTCAAGACCATTTGTGCCGTAAACCCGTTTATCTTATAATCAATCTCTTTTTTCCCCTTTGGTATTGCGTTTTTTTTTTCTAACTATATTATCGAACGAAGGCGGTTTATGCACATCAACAATGATTTTGTTCCCATCTTTCTTTTGCAATTTTTATTTATTTTTCTTGAGGTACGTTTGCTTTTTGATTGATTATTAACAATCGTATTTAATCATATTTTTATAAAGAGGGGTGAAAACCCCCGATAAGAAATCAAAGATATCTTCAACATTCCACAAGTGATTTTTATACTATAGAGGCCTTTTGAAGCATTACCTCAAGAGTGTTGTCAGCTCCACTATTTTTTCCCAACTTTTTTCAGATGCGACGCCATTAAAATAGCTTGCATTTTAATCGTATACAAAGCTTAGCAGAGTCCAAACAATTTAAAATAAGAGTAGAAAATAGACAAGAGGTTAACACTCATCTTACCTCAAATTCAGATCTGGCCGCAACTCTCAACTCACACTTGCATACAAATGTATTTCGAGTACTTAGAGTTACAGAAATGACCGAACTTTCGCAGATTTTTTTTTTTTTTAAAACCCAGGTGATGCTGCGAAGATGACATCTTTCTTATGGACCAAGTATATCAACAGTATTTGTCAAAAAAAGTAAGTCAACACTAAATTTGTATCATATTAACGTGGTAATCTATGTTAGTTGTTAATTGTTATGAACAACCCACGTGAAAGTTCAACTCTCGGATTTGTCAATACTAACGTGGAGTACAGATCGAACGTTAAAATAAATAATAATAATAATAATAATAAAAGCAAAAAAAGTTACCTGGATTAACTCAAGCTTTTTGTAAAAACAAACTGAACAGGAATCAGATCCCATATATATTCTTTTATGTAATCATTTCATTAAATTCAACCTGAACTTCTTCTGGTCCTAGACATATCCAAGCAGATGAAATTCACCACTCAACTATACCGACCAAGTATCCTTAGGTGGGTAGTCAAAAATCAGGAAATTTCCCTTTAGACATGTCCATAGAATACAAATAAGAAAAATATTTGGAAAATCAAATTTTTGAAAGAAGAGGGATTCAGAAAATTAGAGTTTCTACCATTTAACATTTTACCTGACTGTACAACTCTAATATTAGCCCATCCTCAAAACATATTGCCCCTGGGTGACTCTTCCTTTCCAGAAGATGGGCTCAGACTCGGCCGGGAATCTTCAACTGGTTCCATTTCCTCAACAATTTTTTTCTCCTGATCTTCAGGTTCCTCATTTCTTGATGAAACAACTTCCTGGGAGACAGTGCATTCTACTTTTTCGACAGGCTCCTTAGGAGCGGATGGAGAATTTTCTCTGCCACTTTGGTCATTGCTAGGACTACTTGATGGCAACCACACAAATTTCAAGTTATAGCCTTGCCAGAATTTCCCACTAACAAATGCCCTCTCCGCTGAACGACGTGCTAGGAAACTTACACGAGCAGAGCAATCTTTTGATACCTCTGACTCACTACTACCATTACAAGCTTCTACATCTTCTAGCTCCACATTGGAAATGTCACCGTATGGTAAGAAGTGTTCCCTCATAACAGTAACCTACAAGCCATGGAAAATCACTTACATTCCATTGACAAATAATTTATGGTAAAATGACAAACCAACCTGAACAATTTATTTATAAATGTAACTGAAAAAAGAAGCAAGGAAGAGGACAGAAACTCTAAATAGTAAATATTTTGAGGTCCTGGATGGGGGAGAAAAAAGCTTACATTTGCAAATCCAGCGGGTAAAGGTGGAAGGATTCTAAATGCAGTAGGACGATTGTCTAGTTTGTATCTATTCATCACAAAAGGAGAACCCACTGGTGCAAATGGACGAACTGGATGCTGCTTCGAGCTCATAGATTCGTGCAGCACTGCAGTTGTATTGGTTTTCGGACTATGGGATAAAGTAGCTTCTCCCTTATTTTTATCTGTCATCGTATCAGTATGTGGTGATATGACAACAGGAACGGAATCAGAAGACCTTGGAGTAGCAGCTTTGGCAACATCAACTGCTATCCCCGCTTTAGGTCTCTTAGCAGGCTGCTCCATGTCAGACTCACCCTTGGTTCCCGTAGCCTGCAACATATGAAAAATTGAGATTCATACAGGCACCGTTTGTGTGTCAAAAATTTTAAGTAAATACTTGGTAACAAAAACTGACGCACACAAATATAATATATCAGCACCTGCTCATAATTATACTTCCTCTTGCATGTCTACATCTATATCCAACCTTTACAGGTAAACACATTTAAGATACAACTTACACTCACTTAAACACAGTATCATAGCAATGAAAGTATTGCAATGCCCATAAAACCAAAATTTAGGACTGCACAAGGTTGCAGAACTTGTGTGAAGCATAAAATATTAGATTCTAAGTATCAATAGATCAAATGACAAGAAGAAACACTGGATCTTTACTTGTTTCTCGAGTTTGTCCAACTTGCGCTTGAAATCACTCCGCTTCTGGTCGAGCATTTCCTGCTTCTTGCGGAGTTGTTCCTTCAACTGCTCTAACTCTAGTTTCTTCTGTAAAGGAGGTGTAACCTTGGAACCATTTGAGATAATGGGCCTGGGGTTGTCAGAGGTAGTTAAAGAAGCATCATGAGCATGACCCAAACTACTCTTTAGTGCAGCAGCTTTGAGACTATCTTTGCTAGTACTTGCAACAGTAGATTGGGGTGGAATTGAAGCAGCTGTCATGCCATGGGGAGTTGCAGATACACTAGTGCCACTACTACTTATAGCATCATCAAGAATGCTATCACGATTGGCCCAAAATAGCTTGATAAAGCGATTGCCCATTACAGCATCAGGTGAATTTAAAGCAGCATCAGCTTCTTCCCTCTTTGAGAACTGGACAAAAGCTCGTTCACTATTCATTGGTATGTAAATATCAATAACCTCTCCAAACTTCTGAAAATGAGAAAGAAGAGCCTCTCTTCTGTTGTTTTTCTGAGGAATCCCATTGACAAATAAAGTACGCAACGCTTTTTGGGGGGCTTTCCGACTGTTACGCATATCAAATTGTGCCTTGGCAGATGAATCCAAAGGTTTCAGACCAGCATCCTCAGCAATGATCCGCTTTCCTTGGCGAGATGAATTTTGAATCCCTGTCAACACCACCTTGTCTTCCTTACTGCCATCCTCAACATAGTCTGAGGAACTCATTGGAGGATCAATTTTCTCCTTTACATCTAATCTACTTTTTGAACTGCCAATTCTACCCCAAACAGAAGTACCGTGTGAACCAACAGCATTTCCGGTGCTTCTTACTGGGAATTCATTATCAGAAGGATCAACATTCAACAAAGATTCAGGTTCATCGATCTTAGGAGAATGTATAGCTTGAAGTGCATTTGATGTTTCAGGACCATTGTTATTCCACAGCGGTTGATCAGGATCGTACAAATCAGCTCCAGCCACACCACCAGAACCAGAATATGAACCATTTAAACCCAAAGCATCATCAGCAAAACCAGCCTTACTCGTTTTTATTTGTAATCCTTTAGCATTCATTGATGTGACTGAAGGTGCACTTATCGATGCTAGAGACCCAGGCCCAGCTCCACTGTTCGTTCCAAGTAGATGTGCACTTGGAAGTGATACAGGAAGGTTAAACTGTGAAAGACTCTGTAGTTGAGGAGAAAAAGAGAATTGCTTAGTACCACCCAAAAATAAAATAAACAAAAAACCAAAACGAAAAAAGTATAAGCCAATACATTGTCAGCATGATAATAAAAATTGTGACTTGGTGATTATGGTCCCGTGAACCATTTTAGCAATAACAACTAATAAGGAACCAGCAAGCAAAGACCAGGGACAGTGGAAGAAATAGATTTATATTCAAGTGTCTTCGCAACTTAAAGGTTGGCATCACAGACTAAAATTTAGAGTGCCATATACAACTACCATATTTCAATAAAGTTTGTGCTACAAATGAAGCTACATGGTCACTGCTATGAGAAGAATGTTGGAGCAGAGATAAAATGTAGTAAACTCTGATCTATCATATGCATGCACCAGACATCAAAGTATGAGCCTAGAAAACAATTAGCTGATCTTGGAAAGGAGGCGCACTCAATGTCAGGAAACATCAACAGCACATTACCATTTACCAATACCATGTACACTCGACAATAAAATCTTGTGCTGATAAAAGTGACTTAAAGATGAATTTAAATGCCTCAGACCTAAACCTGTATGTTTATGAAGTTTAATATCTACTTTGAAAAACAATGCATAAGTTCAAATAAGCCACTGCTCTTGTTGACAGAAAACAAGTTTGAACACACATGCCTGAACATCTTCAACAACTATTCGATTGACACCATGCTCCATTGGGCACATGTCCCCTCTTAGACAAAATCCACGTTCCTCAAAATCTCTACATCGTTGCCGAGGAATGGCGATATTCAGTGTAGAATGAATGGGTGGTCGAAGAGTTGCTTGCAAACCAATGGGATGAATTGCATCCAGGCCCCCATTTGGTATTCCAGGAATTAAACCAAATGCATTCCAGGATGCAGTTTGTACATTTGAAACATTTGACAACCCTCTTCCAGCAAATAGACTTGGAGGAATGGAGCCTTGAATCACTTGAGAAGCAATATCTGAGCTGAACCTAGAATCACGTTGGTTCCACGATCCAAGGTCCCTTCCTCTTCCCCTAGCAAGACTAGGGTCACCAGAAAATGTCTGATTTGGCCGGATTCTTTGATTTAAATCTAATGCTGATCTAGGTAATGACACAAGGCCAGGGCGTCTCTTATCAAATTTTCCAGAAAAGTCTTTCTCAAGATGGTTGGAGTTGAAATTTCTCCAAGGTGCACTTGCTTGAGAGTCATTTTCCCTCAAATGATTCCCGTTTTGAAAAGGTTTGTTCCGCTTTCTAAATGGCTTTGTAAAAACTTGATCAAGTGTATCTCTCTCCAACGATTGAGAACGAGTGTCCCGCCTTCGATGCTTATGGTTCCGATCATCGTCGTCATCATCACTAACTTCTTTCTCCTCCGGATCACTATCACAATCAGAAGCAGAAAGACCTCCTATTTTCGGAGACGAAATTTTTAATTCCATTTATCAATCAAATATTATTTCACAGTATCAAATGGTCCAAATCTCACTTGCAGCAATCAAACTCCTTGAATCTCTATAATAGTTACCACAATGGGACCTGGTACCAAAAAAGATATTAGCGCAGGTAACAAAAATGAATATAAAAATTATTAAATTTGATTTTGAGCTCAACAATGTGCAAGCAGTATCCTGAGCTGATTAATTCAGTATGTAAATACAAGTTAAATGTATATTCATTTCCATAAACCAGAAATAAAACACAAAAGAGTGATAGCCATAACATTATAACCATTTTTCCAAAACTTACGGGCACGTTTGGTATAAGATTCGAATACTATTCTTCAAATCCAGAAACAGCGAAGTTGGAAAGACAACATTTATCCTTTCAACTTTCTACGTAAAAGCTATTTCTGGATTTGAAAAATAGGATTCGAATCCTGTATCAAACGTGTCCTAAGTTAATCAATAATTTTTCAGCAAACTCAATCATCCATGCTGCTACCTATAAGAACTCTGAAAAATGACTCTAAAAGCCAAAACAAAATTCCCATTTAAAGAAATGACCCACAGCCGAGGTGTTATCCGGACAGAAATTGTAACTCCATACTATTTCATATCAACACTAAATCTCTTCTCAAAAGTACAATAACAAAATCTCATCAAGCATGTAGCAAAGAAACCTAATATAAATCTATAAAGCCTGGCAAATCCCAAAGAACGAAAACACAATTAACCGCAGTGTGCTCAGTTAAAACTATGCAAAAAGAACAACCACGGATTCCAATTCTGCTTCTCATGTCTTGTTGTTCAAATCAGATACCTCATCTCCCAACTCCGCAAGAAATCAACCACAATTTTCACCCCCGTAACTCCAAATTTCATTTCACACCCATTAATAACAACCCGTTTAATGCTATTCAAAGCAAGTAAGAAGCATCATCACCATGAATACAGTAATCAACGACTGAACAAAAAAAATCTCAGAAAATCGAAATTGCATGAATTAAAAACCCTAATTATAGCATTGGGTTGATGATAATCTTCTCCTCGGTTTTAAAATTAAACCAAAAAAAAAAAACCAAAATTTAAATATCAAAAGTAATGAAAACGAAGGATGAAATTGAGAGAGTATTTACCAGAATTGAGCAGCCAATGCCGCCAAGAAGTCGAAATAATCAGAGACTGAAATCAAACTCGTTCAATCGGTACCCAAACAAGAGGGGCAGGATCGTAATAAAGGAAGAATTGGGGTGTGCTTTTAATTACGAGCTTGTGGCCTGCGAGAGATTTGGAGGGTGCAGCAATAGAGACTATAGAGAGAGAGAGAGAGGTTTTGGGACTGTGACTCGTTTGGGGGTTTGAAGCTTTTACGAGCGTAGAGGATTTTGGAGAAAGAGAAAGAGGACAAGAGCGAAGAGAGGAGAGAGAGAAAGAGACAATTAGATTTAGAAATTGTATTTTTCTCCCATCAATTTCTACAGAATACAAATTATTATTGGTTGTCTTTTATTATTGTTTTCTTTTATTTTTATTTTGTTGTGCTAAGCTAAATGAATTTAATTCGCATTTGATCAAGAATTTTTTGCTGTGTTTATTATATTTCTTTACTATTTCGTTTCTTAGGGATGAAATTGTAATGGATTTTGAGTCCTTGTGTTATAAAACGTAAATAACTAATTAATTATTCGGATTATTCTATCATCATCTTTTAATTATTTGTTTATTTAATTTTAGCTCGACAGGATATTCCCTGTTACAACACCACTATAATATAACTCGCGCTACGGCTCTATACTGTGCGTATTTAGCTGGGCTGGGCCGATTCTTAAGCTCGTTTTTCCGACCCAACCCAAGTCGGTCTGAGCCCACTGATGATTGATCCAGTTTCTAGAAAATTCCGAACCTCAATTTTGTCAATTGCCATATCTAGTAGGTTTTTTTTTTTTTTTTTTTTTTCTAAAACCATATCTAGTATTTCTAGATACGCCACACATGATACATGCCACCCAAAACAAACAAGGAGTCCTTAAATTGAGATTGAATTTCAATAGTACGAGTCCCTCTGGAATCATATTTTAATTAAAAAGAGAAAACGACTAATACCAACAATAGAGCATAAAACAATAAAAGAGACATATAAACCCCAAATTAGCCCATTACTGGTCACTCCAGACGAAAAGTTGTTACATGTTTTGAGTCAAATTAGATGTTTTCTAGCGAACATTACTTACAATTTTCCAAATCCTCTCGTAGTTGTAGTTGTAGATGCTGACGACTTAGTCAGTCTCTTACCTTTTTCTCTCACCAAATAGACTGAAATTGATTGATTTCCAAGCCATAGGAAAAATTCGCCAATCAAAGTAGTTTTGCGGTTTTTCATATTTGTTTGCTACATTCAACTTTCACAACATAATATATCTTGGTTTAAAAAAAATGATACGGCAATATAAACCATGATCCAACAGTAACATCGCACTATAATGATAAACTCCAAACAGAAAACCCAATTATCCACTTTAGAATTATTTTCAGTATACACAAATGAGAAGCGAACAGGTAGTGACTAGCCAGAATGTGCATGCTCAAAATAACCAGAATGAAACAGAAAGGAGAAAAGAACTTTAGAGAAACGCCAAGTGCATAAAGAGTCACACCACTGAGCCTTTTTTTCTCTTTTTTTACACCCCCGAAAATAGAACCTTAACCGTAATGTCAATCCAGCAATAAGTAAAACTTCTGTACATCAGTCCGAACCAAATGCAACATACTACCGACCAAACCAACCTCTAGGTGGCTGGCCATCCCCTTCATTCATCAGCTTATCCAGCACAACATTCAGGTCAACTGACTGGCCATTCTCCGTCAGCTTTCTAACAGTCGCCCTCACATGATCTCTTGGGAACCCCATGCTAGTAACTTTATCGATTACATCATCGACAGGAACCCTGTTTCCACTCCCAGAAGAACCTGAAGCGCCACCAACAGCAGAAGCAGCAGGCAAGGCTTGTGGTAGTACCCGAGCAGTGGGCAGCTGTGGATAACCACTTCCACCACTTTGAACTATGGTAGGAGAAGAGAGTTGCTGAGGTTTAATCCCAGGGGCATTGACATACAGTGAGGGGGACCCACCATAATGAAACGGTTCGCTAAGGCCAGCTGGTTGCCCATATCCAGATGGAAATCCTGAACTAGGTCGACTGGATGGAGGCTCATACACATGAGAGGGTGGCCCATAAAATTGTTGGGAGGGAGGTGGTCCACTAGGTGACTGAGTGTGTGGTTGTCGAAGGTTGGGTGGGTAGTTCTGAGAAGGAACATAAGGTGGCTCTTCAGAATGATGGCTCAGTGTAGGTGGGAGTTGAGAAGGGTTAACAGGTGGAAGAGATGGAAGCTGTTGCGGTGGTGGCTGAGAGAACTGTGGCTGAGGGGTAGGTTGAAATTGCTGATGTGGTGGTACAGCAGAGGGGGGAAGTTGCTGCTGACTATGTGGTATTTGGTATTGCTGATTTGGTGGTTCTTGAGCTTGACCTGGTGTTGGAAAGTAAGGCTCCCTCTGTGGAACAGGAAGGATCTGATTTTGGGGAAATTGATTTGGAAGTTGAACTGGGGCTGGCAGGTTCTGCTGGGGAGTTGGCTGGGGAGGAGCATTTGGAGGAGAGAAGGAAGGATGTGATGATGGGAGGTTAACAGGTGGAGGAAGCTGTTGTTGAGATTGTTGAGGAGCAGATGCTGCTAGCTGCACGGAATCTACATGCACCACATTCTGGGTTTCTGGATGCTGATCTGCCTTGGAGACTTGAAGCTTCGCAAGCTGTAGGTGGGCCTCAACTATTTCTTGTTTATCCTTTAAAACAAGGACCCCGGATTGCACCTGCATGGTTGTTAACAAAATCAAAAGAGCACAATAACGATCAAGAAAGCAAAATAGAGATTGACTCACGCCTAATAAACTAGGCCTTTACTCTTTAGGCAAAGAATCTGAAAGTTTGCTTCCGTAACACAAGAAAACAAGTAAATGTGTAATAGACACATCATTTAATTAAACATTGAAGTATCCTGTAGGCTTAAAACTGTTTCCAAACCCATGAAACCTCATTTTTTTTTTTAAAAAAAAAAAAAGAGGAAAAAAAAAATCACAAGATGCATATGTTTGATTGTTCGATGATGACATGTTGATGCATAACAATCAATGAGCAACCCCCGATTCCATTTTACATATTAATTTCTACTATTTTCAAGGATGAAAGGAAAAGAAAGGGAGAACCACCATGGCTTTTCCCTACATGATCATTTTCAAATTTTAGACCATCCACTCATCAATGTAAAAATCCATGCAAGTTAGAAAAGTTTTTCAGGATAAAGAAGACACTCAATAAGCCAACCTCTACTTTAAACAATCCAATTTACTTGTCTGCAATAAGTATTGAATTCTCGAGAAAGCGAAAAAAGAAAACGACAACCATCAACCAGCTGCTGTAGTACTTCTAGCAAAGATGAAAGGTTGTCAAACAATTTAAATTAAACATCAAAACTGCAGTATCAAATGACTACCAGTTACGGTGATGATTTACGAGTGGTTATATGCATCATTCATCTCATGCTGTGGCAATGCTACCAGCAAAACTTAACCACATCAACTGAAGATATCTACTAATTCATAAAATGCAGCCCAGATGTTAGGGTTAAACCAAATGGAAACATAAATAAAGAGCATACCTCTCTAAGAATATTCTCCAAGTGCCTCATCTTCCCATCAGTATTTCCGTGATTGTTCCCAACAGATACTTTCAAATCATCCACAGATTCCTCAAGATGGCGAGTTCTGCTCTCCAGTTGTGTTAGTCGTGCACTAACACCTTCCAAAACATGTAGCAAACTATCCGCATATTTCTTCACAGTCTTATCAATCTCAGCCACAATTGTTGAATTAAATGAACTTTGATCCTTCTCTAGAATGAATTTAGCCGGTTCAATGGAGTCTAGAGAGCCATAATTCTGTGTGGAACATGAACAGCCACGAAAATTTTAGGACAAATATAAAGTTCAACTCAGTCAAATATATTACCCAAAAATTAAAATATAGCAGCAACGAATCAACAAGATCCTACAATGCACTCATACACATGAATATTAAACATTGGTCCAGTTTCAGACTTAAACAGAAGTCCTCAACCTAACAAAACAATTCCATAGTTTAACGAAACAAAATCAACAAATAGGAGTAAAACCATAAGCCCCAATTTACAATTTTTCCAGGTACCCTTTCCTTATCAAACTCAAATAAACCCATAACGACATAGATTAGACCTGTTAACCCTTTGCATTTTAAGATTTAAAAATTATTTATTAAAAAAAAAAAAAAAAAGGCCCAAGCTTCTAAAAATAACAAAGGCAATCAAGAAATCTAAATTTTCAGCTGATAATTATAACACAGGGGGCGTATGAGTGATTACCCTTATAGGAGAGGCAGTTTTGGGGTTGAAGTCACTGGAATTCCAAGCCCTAGTTGATCCCCCAATATTGGGTGAAGCATCAAAATTGGGAGTGTGAGAAGCACCTCCAGCACCAGTAATAGGGTGAATTGGCTGAAAATCATAGCTAGGGAAAATCTCGTCCTTCTTGTTAATCCCATTGGCATTTCCGCCATGGCCACTCTGATCTTCTTCTTCTTCTTCTCGGGGATGGTTCATCAGGTCGATGAAATCCTTGGTATGAGGTGATGACGATGCTTGTGATAGATCCATTATCTGCTTGTCCAGATACGGCATCGTATACATCGATCAGAAAAACCATAAATAAATAAATATATATATATATATATATATATGTAACTATATATATAACCATAACATTATAACCATTTTTCTGAAAGTTAAGTTAATCAATAATTTTTCAGCGAACTCAAACGTCCATGCCACTACCTATAAGAACTCTGAAAAATGACTCGAAAAGCTAAAACAAAAATCCCATTTAAAGAAATGACCCACAGCCGAGGTGTTATCCGGACAGAAATTGTAACTCCATACTATTTCATATCAACACTAAATCTCTTCTCATAAGTACAGAAACAAAACCTCATCAGGCGTGCAGCAAAGAAACCTAATATAAATTTATAAAACCTTGCAAATTCCGAAAAAAGAAAACCCAACTGACCGCAGTGTGCTCAGTTGAAACTATACTCAGAAAGAACAACCACGGATTCCAGATTCCGCTTCTCATGTCTTGTTATTCAAATCAGATACCTCATCTCCCAACTCCATAAGAAATCAACCACAATTTTCACCCACGTAACTCCAAATTTCATTTCACACCCATTAATAACAACCCGTTTAATGCCATTCAAAACAAGTAAGAAGCATCATCACCATGAATATAGTAATCAACGAGTGAACAAAAGAAAGCTCAGAAAACACAATTTCGTACACTTGCGAGACGAAAAACGCTAAATAATCGAATAAAGTTAACGAAATTGCATGAATTAAAAACCCTATTTATAGCATTGGGTTGATGATAATCTTCTCCTCGGTTTTAGAATTAAACCAAAAAAAAAAAAAACAAAATTTAAATATCAAAAGGATGAAATTAAGAGAGTATTTACCAGAATTGAGCAGCCAATGCCGCCAAGAAGTTGAAATAATCAAACTTGTTCAATCGGTACCGAAACAGGAGGAGCAGGATCTCAATAAAGGAAGAATTGAGGGGTGCTTTTAATTACGAGCTTGTAGCCTGCGAGAGATTTGGAGGGCGCAGCAATAGAGATTAGAGGGAGAGAGAGAGAGAGGTTTTGTGACTGTGACTCGTTTGGGGGTTTGAAGCTTTTACGAGCGTACAGGATTTTGGAGAAAGAGGAAGAGAAGAGAAGAGAAGATTTAGAAATTGTACAGGCTTGTGATAGATCTATTATCAGATTGTCCAGATACGACGTCGTATTCAACAATCAGAAAAACCGTGAAAATCTCTATATAGTTGCAATTATATGTATAGTCAGCGAGAGAGAGAGATTGAAGAAAAAGAAGACGACGAAGACGACCTACTGTGTGTGTATGTTTGTTTTGTTCCTTCCTTCTCTTGTTTTCTCGATTTTTTGTTCCTTACTAACCACGGAATTTTAATACGGACTCTCCATGCTTTCCATTTAGTTATTCCACAATTACGATTTCTATAGGCTCTCGTACGCCATGTCGTTTTTATATGAACCGTTACAGTGTTATTTTAAAAGCAATGCAGTTTGTCGTTTAGAGAGGTTCCACTTGGTCAAAAAATAATAATAATAATTAATTAATAAACAAATAACTACATTTCTTTTTCCTTTTAGTAATTCGTAAATATTTAGAAATCTCTATAATAGGTCGAATATATATGTATATATATTTGCACTTGGCCAGATCAATTGGGTTAAATAATCAAAGCCTTTAAGCATAAGAAGATAATAAGAAATAATGTATCAAAAGAAGAGAACTTGGAGTTTACACACTATAAACATGGTAACTTACTTGAAAAAATTATGTGTTGATTCTCGGGCATTAGTGGTCACACGGATATGGCGAAGAAAGAGCAGTTGTGCAATTACAAATAGAGGTATTGGAATTGTGTGTACTGCTGATACTTATGCTACTGAAGCCGATTATGGAGCAATTAACTAATTCTCCTTGTGCATCGACAAATCGAGGTGCTTAAGCCTTGTGTATAATTCAGCACATCAGATACTTGTTAGAGTCCAATATGCAAAATGGAAGTGTCAGGATGTTATGGTATGACCCAACATTTCTTGCACTTGTGTTGTTTATCCTCAGTATGACCTCTCACACTTTTAAAAAATCCTTGTTTTTATTCTATGTACGTTTTTAGATATGTAGTGGCTTCCATTGTATCAAGAATGGTAGGTTTCTCTTTAGTCGGTTGTTCCTTCTCTTATTATTACTATGCGATAACTCATCGCTTCTTGAAGCAGCTTTCTTTCCCTTTTTGAACCTCTTTATTATGGAAGTGTGGCCTAGTTTCCGCAGCGGAGTCGCCTATATGTTCGAGATTATTTTTTGAATAGCAGCAAGTTTTTTGATGCTAAATGGACTCTGTGATTTGAACTGTGGACCACCCCCAAAGAACCTGATTATCACTGAACCTTGGAATTCAAATATAGCACATACTCTCTATCAACCGGATCTTTTGTGAAAGGATTTTAAAACAAAAGATAATACTAAAATTGCAAGATAATTATAGCAAATCACGGTAAAAATGGGGGAATAGGAGAAAACTTAGAAAAATATTGAAGATCTTATGACACTGGTTTAATGATGGAGTGAGACTTTGGTTATGATAAGGTTATTTTTTTGGTTTATAGTTATAGGGAAGAAGAATTCAAACCATATCTGAGAGGGTTAGCAGAGATTCTATGCAGTTTAAAATAAATGGAGTTAGTTGGTCTTGGATTGAATATAAAAAACAGTTAGATAAAAGGGAGACTAGAGGAACAACATAACCTCTAGGCTGATTCATTCATTTGTTGAGGCTTCTCTTTTACAGGCCAACTTCCATAATCAAACAAAATAGTGATAATTCAAGAATCTCACATTTTAGGTAAAGCTCAATCCCTCTTTTCAATCCCTCTTTTTCCTCAATTTTTCTCTAAAGCTAAAAATAGAATGCTCATTAAATAGTGAATAAGACGTGATAGTGCATTATCTAGGTTTGGAAAGTGGAAATACAAATTAGGCGATGCCAAGGCCTTCTTTCTCTCTTAGCTAGCAACTGAATGAGAAGAGTGGCAACTAATGGCCTAAGGCCATGTCGCTGACCACATTTGACTATTATCTTTAGGATTCTTCCTCATGGTCAGAATTCCTTTAGGCTTTACGTTTGGGCTTTGGTTTCTAGTTTCTGGGCTACGAGGCTTGTACTATTTGGGTTTCTAGACTTCATAGGATCTTTTTATCCCCTCAATAATTTAATTTAAAACTATGTCCTCCCTAACTGAGCTACATTTTTCTTAATCAAATTATTGACAAAATTTTACTTAACTTTTGGACCTTCTACTCCATAACATACTAATGAATTCTCTTTTGTACTTGTGTCTTGGATCCACTTTATAAGCATAGATGCATGAATATTTATATATAGTTCTTGATCCAATTCGTATTTTTTTTAGCCGTTAGAACGGCTACTATAATTTAAGTAGTTAAAAAAATAAATAAATATCTATTATTCAATGATTTTTTCTCTCTATCTTTTATCATAAAAAAACATGTGTGATGAATTTTAAGTAAATAAAATAATACTTATAGATATGTTAAAAAAAATAACTATTAGATTGGCGCCCTATATATATATATATATATTTTTTTTTTTTTTGAGGGAAAAAAATATTGCTTGCATAAAAATAGTGCATGTAGTATTTTTGTATATTTGCATGTATTGCATTGCATATTTAACATTTTCTTTAGCATGAAATATTGCATAAGTATATTGCACGTAAAAAACTTGTGCACGGCATATTGCATGAGTGTATAAGTTATGTATTCTTGTGCATATAAATAATGAGTCTTTTTGGTATGACATGAAACATATTGCATATAACAATAGTCTATAGGCGGCATGATCTTACATGTAGCATGAGTTCATTAAGCATGAAATGGCATAATTACATGGTATAAGAGTATAATAGTATGTTTTAGATACTTAGGCTTATGCCCACTAATATTTGGACTCGCCCATAAGGACCCAATACGCATGAAAAGTTTATGGACCTTGTGCTTTGTCTCATTTCATTTTTGACCATCGATAACTTATAATAATAATAATAGACCATTGTAGAGCATCATTCCTCTTCTTCTTTTTTTTTTTTTCTCCTTACAGTAGTATAGTTGAAACTCACTATTGATTAGTAAAATTAAAATAAATTAGGTGAATATCACTTTTTTTATCAATTAAATCTACCACCGTACCATTTTTTTAAATATATTACTGACGAAATTTTGACGGATTCTTGATAGATTCTTGACGTCAATGATAATCTTAACAGATTTATGATAAATTCTTGACGGATTTTTAATAAATTCTTTGCAGATTCTTCACTAATTCCCTCCAAAAAATGATAGAATCTAATAGTAATAATAAATTTATTTAAATATTTGAAAAAATGATAATTATCTATTTAACATGTAAAATTAAAATCAACATCTCATACAAAATATGATAAATATTTTGAAAATTTCCTTACTAAAACAATTTATACTTACATTCCTACAATATTCTTGCAGTCGTCACAAATTTGGTGGCAAGTGGATCAAAAAAGTAAATAAGCTCCGTAGACACGTCAATTAATAACAATGCCCAATGACTCCTTAGTACAATAAAATACATTGTTTTTAACAATTAATATTTTTTGCTAATTAAGATATTCTTAAATTACATTTTTTTTTTACTTGGTCCACATTAATCATACAAATCAATGCTATGGCCAATATAATATTGTGACCCAATGTAATTATACAATCTAACATAATAAGAATCTGTTTTATACTAGAAAATATAATATGAATTTATCTCTTAGAAAATTTTCAGGACTATGTAGAGGTGAGTAATATCTCTCTAAATTACTTCCTTCAAAAAGTGACAAAAATATTTCTTATGTTGCCCAATTTGATTGGTCTCCCTATACTAATATTTAGAACTTATCTTATGCATTATGCGTTTTCAATTTTCAGCATCACGGCCTTGAAAATATATTACTTTTATGTGATTTTGAGTAATGATTTTTCATTTATTTGTTCTTTTATTAGTTTATTCATGTATTCTTTTTCATGCTTATAGCGATAGTTTATTACAATTTTGTACCTTTCATGTATTTTTAGCTTGGAGTTTTCAATGATGGTTTTTCACTTTTGGATTGCATTCTTTCCTTTTGTCAACAAATTTTTATTTATTTCTTAACGGGTGGTTTCTCATTTTTTTCTCTGTGTATATTTTCTCTGTTTCTTAAAAATTGTTTGGTTTTTAGTGCTCAATTTTGGTTCAAGTTTCTATTCTTTCTGTTTATTTTTCAAAATAGGATACAAAAGAAAAGTTGTTAGTTGCTTATTAATAATTTGTCTCATTCTTTGTCTTGATTTTGTTTTGGCCTCCATTTCTATTGACTATAATATTTCAATTTTGCAAGTTGTAGGTATAGGCTATATACTATACAAAAGTGCAATTTGGTTCTCCTCCAAGAGACTTCTATGTCCAGATTGATACTGGAAGTAATGTTCTATGTGTCAAATGTTAATCATATTAGTTATCCTCTCATTGATTTCTATGCATGATATTATATTAGAAACTAAAATGCAACAAGTTTATGCTTAAACTCAATCAAAAAATATGCGTGATTCTAAATTATATTTTTAAGTAATTAAAAAATTTTCGAACTAACAATTTAGAGGGGCAATCAATTATAAAGAAAATCATTATTATATAATTTAAAAACTATATATATATATAATTCGGAATAAATAAAAAAGAGCAGTTCCTCGGT
>JXTB01000412.1:293937-327150 GCA_002914805.1 Parasponia andersonii
AACATTTCAACCTCTCCGTCGTTTTTCGACTTTTTCTTTGTCAATGTTTTCTTCTACCTTTCTCTTTCCTCCTGACAAGGTCATAGCCGTTGGCTGCATCTATGGAATTTTCCAATCATTTTAGATTTTTTCTTTACCATTTCTCTCTCTTATGCAGTCTTTTTTTCTTATTTTAAATATATATATTTATTGCCACCCAAATAGAGTACCCAACAACAAAAGTTAAATAATAATAAATAAGAAATTTGCTAAAATTTAATGAATAGAGTTTTAAGTGTTCTTTGTAGCTTATGTCATTGTAAATGGATAGAAATTAAATTTGTAAACACCAGATCACAACTGGTATTTCGTATTTGTAAGATTGAATTATTTTTTTTTCAATCTTAAGCAATGGGTTTGTATTTCTGATACTCTTTCTCATTATCAATATTCACTCAGAGATTGGAAGAAGAAAAGGTTAGTAGGAGTCGTTTTCGACGCTGGTAGGATAGCTACTTGTCGAAAGTGGAGAAGACGGAGATAAGAAATGGAATAAAGAGAGAAAAGGGAAAACGAAAAATCAAGGATAAGTGAATGGGGTTATAAGGGTTAATAAGTATGTTATTGATCATCAAAAAAGGTACCCATTGACCATTGTCCTTGATAGGCCCAACCTATAAATCAGTTGGCCTTTAATAAGCAATTGTTAATTAAATAAAAGATGATGATTACAAATTATAAATTAATTTTTATTTTCTATTTACTTTGCAAAACTCATGCACTCTGTATCTAATTTCAGCATTTTCTAATATGTAATAATGTTACGTATGTAGTATTATAGTTAATTACTTTGTGACAATAATCCAAAGATATTAAATTAATGAAATTTATAACTAATTAGTGTGCATTCTTTCATTTTGTATATAATGAGGGAATATGCACTAGTATTCTTATAATTATTACACTCATCTACTTTGTGATATTACTATTAGTTGTATTAGATTAATTTTAATTATTACTTAATTTTACAAATCTTCTCCAACTTTCAAATAATTTTAGAACGGAACAATTCTGTAATAATGTTATATTAAGTACTTTACTGACTTACTTTGACACATTATACTCAATAATATTAAACTAATAAAATTTCCCATTAATTAGTGTAAAGTTATTTATTTAGTATGTAATTTGATCATCTATCAATGTGCAATAAAAAATTATATATTATAGTCACAAACTTAGTGAGATAATGACCAGTGATATTAGATTAGTGTAAATTTTCACTTAATTTAATGAAATTCGTTGTCTTTTTGTTACATTTATGCATATAATAATTTGTAATAATGGTATAAATTAAATACTCTAGTCACTTCCTTTTTATATTATACTCAAATATATTAGATTATTTTTATTCCTCAATAATAAATATAAAATCATTTAATTTAAATCTAATTTGACTATGAAACAAGTGTAAATATTGTTATACTAATTAGAACAAAAACACTCACTTGGTCACATTATACCTAAAAGATTAAATTAATTACATTTTTTTTATTAGTTTAAAGTTATTCAATTTAAATTTAATTAGACCACCATGGAACAATATGTAAATATTGTTGTGCTAAATACTAAAATCAAACATATCATATGCAAAAAGATGAAATTAATTATATTTCTTCCTAATTAATTAAGAGTTATTTAATTTGATCACAAGGCAATATATAACAATTTCGATATAAGTATTATAATTTTTACTTTGTAATATATTTATTAGTCATATTAGATCAATATAATATGTAATAGTAGTATTATGATAAGTAACATACTCACCTACTTCATGAGATTATGATTAGTAATGATAGATTAATGTGATTTTTCTCTTCTTCAAAAATTCATCCAATTCTTTTATATTTTTAACATGAGACAATATGTAATATTATATACTTCCTTACATTATTCTTAATGATATTAAATTAACTAAATTGATCTATCCATAATGTCTCTCACGATCTTGTACATTATACCTGATTTTATCTTGATGACTGTTTAAATTATATAAAACTAGATTAACATCAATACATATATTTCATAATATCATGCTTTTAATTACATCTGTTAGTAATTTTAACTAAATTCGATGGAACGTCCAAAAAAGTGGGAAATATTCATAAAACGTCAATAAAAAATGAAAACGGTAAACAAAATTATCAAAAGAACTAAGATATTTGTTATTGAAGCAAAATATTTGCTCTTTGATGCACTCTTCTTGTATTTTGATGTAAAATATTTGTTATTTGATTATTTTTACAAGTCCAAAATGGTCATTTGATATAAAATGAACAATAATTTCTGTGGGACCCGTTCCCAAATCATACACTACGTGGGCGATTAAGTGGCAGAACAGGTCACGAGTAAGGCCCACCGTCCGACATGTGTCAAGAATGACTAGCTAAAGGTCACGCGAGTCGCACATAATACCACATCGACCATTGGGATGTCCGAGGTTAGGGCCGAGCCCATCACCAAACCCTGGATGGACTCGGCCCAATCCGATTCTTACCTCGATAGCTGGGGGGTCGGAAGCCCCAAGGGTCTGCCATCAGAATACAATGGAATGTAACTCACCACACCAGACCCAGACAGAGCATTTAATGCGATCCTAAGTAGGTGTGCGCAAGGAGCAAGCCGTCCTGACAGAACGATGATTTATCCAAATCTCGCCCCTGACAGGCTCGAGCCATAGGAGACGGTAGAAACTAGGCTACAGTGACAGGGGAGATCACGGTAATCTCGGCCCGTGACCTCTGGAAAAAGTCTAGAAGAAAAAGGTACTCAGTCCTGAGATTGAAAACCGGGTAGTTCGCAATCTCAGGACTATACATATCTAAGCCATGCGTTCCCGAGAGGAGCATGTACGCTTACAAAAAGAAGTATATAAAAAAGCTTACGAGCAAGAAATAAATATATACTCATATAGAACTAAATCCTTGCTACCTTGAATCAAAGAAATACCACTGACTTAAGCATCGGAGAGTCTTTGCAGGTGGCCACCCCCACCTCTCCAACCCTGCCTGGAGTTCAAAGCACTTTGGGATAACGAGGACACGTGAACAGTTGGAGAATACAGTATCAGCGGTTCAAAGACACGTGGACAACTGGTGAGAAACCTCTCCAATAGTTTGGCGCCGTCTGTGAGAAAATGTTGAGCGTGAGAAAAAGAGTAAGAGATTCACTATCGCACTCTTCCCGAACAAAAGGCCATACAATGTCAGATGGCACCTTCGAGAATGACAACTAGGAGGTTGAGCATGAGAAAAAGAGTAGGAGACTCACTATCGCGCTCTCCCTGAACAAAAGGCCATACAACGTCGGATGGCACCCTCAAGGATGACAACCAGGAGCACAGTCCCGACGCCGAAGGGAGCTTCCGAGAAGCACGATCAGATCTGGAGCAAAAGCTGGATCAGATGCTCACCGCCCTGATGAAAGCAAACTGGAAGGCAGAGATGGCCCACGAGTCCGTCCTGGGTTTAAGGTACTTAGTCCTGAGATTGTAAACCGGGGCGGTGATGGGCAGAAGATGCCATGGAAGCCCAGGAGGTACGCCTCCTGACTGGAAGCAAGAATGATGGCGGAGTTGAGTAAAAGACTCGGAGCCCATCACAATCAGACCCCCGATGATCTAGCAGAGTAGACCGTGTGAAGGATCAACCGGACAACCCAATGAAATGCCAGCCCGCGGAGGTACTTCATTCGAACATAACTCCCTGGCCGTTTGCCAAATGGGGTCTGGACATCGTTAGAGAGCTTCCCAGAAGTCCAGGGGGAAGGAGGTACGTCTTGCTGGCCACAAATTACTTCACCAAATGGGTAGAGGCTGAAGCCTATGCCACCGTTAGTAAGGCAGATACGATTAACTTCATCTGGAAGAGCATAATCTGTCGATTTGGGATCCCGAAAAAGATACATGCCGATCATGGCACACAGTTCTAAAATGCTAAGATCAAGGAACTGTGCGAGCTGTATGATATAAGGCTCAGTTTCTCTTCCGTGAACTACCCTCAGGGGAACGGCCAAGCAGAGGCAACGAACAAAGCCATATTCAACAACATCAAAAAGAACTTGCAGGAGGCTAAAGGCAAGTGGTTAGAAAAGTTGTCAGCCGTGGAGTGGGCCCATCGAACCACGGAGCGGAGGTCAACTGGAAAAACGCCATTTGCCATGGTCCACGGATCAGAGGCTGTGATCCCGACCGAGGTCAGCCTCCCGACCCTCTGCTCCGAAGTGGTAAGAGATGCCCCCTTAAATGACAGCCAGCTAAGCTACAACACAGACCTCCTGGAGGAAACGAGAGACATGGCCCTAGTCCACCTGGCTTCATACCACTAGCAGGCTAGGTCCTACTACGCAAAAAAAGGTAGTGCTCGACGATTTAATGTCGGGGATTGTGTCTTGAAAGTTAGAGCAGCGAATTCCTCGAAACTGGACTCCAATTGGATCGGACCCTATGAGGTGATCAAAGCACTCGACAATGGTGTATATATCCTGAAAGAGCTCAAGACCAGGAAAAACTTGCCGAACATGTGGAACGCTCAGCACTTGAAAAAGTATCATGTGTAAGACACATGCATATGATGTAAGACCATGTGAATACCTATATTATTGAAAAGCTTAAATCCAAAATAGGTCAAGTTCACTTTTTGCCGCATGGATTCATCTTTTGGATTGCTATGGAAAAGAGGTCTGCCCACAGTGGCAGACCCTACGCACTATTCATGCGTGAGACCTATATGAACGCTTATATTATTAAAAAGCTTAATTTCGAAACAGGTCAGGTCTTCTGCCACACGGAAAAATCATACCAGGCTGCTACGGAAAAGGGTCTGCCCACAGTGGCAGACCCAACGTTTTATTTGTACAGGCAAAAGATTATACCAGGCTACTACAGGAAAAGGTCTGCCCACAGTAGCAGACCCAACGTTTTATTTGCACAGGCAAAAGATCATACCAGGTTGCTATGGGAAAGGGTCCGCCCACAATGGCAGACCCCACGCCTTAGTTACACAGGCAAAAAATCACACCGGGTTGCCACGGAAAAGGTTCTACCACAGTTGTGGACTATACGCATGACTTGCGCAAAAACGATCGTACTATGGGGATCACGTCGCTTGTTGATGACCCAAGAAAACGTACGAAGAGGAAAAAGCTGCGCAACCAAAAACTTGCTAGCATACCTAAAAAATGCTCGTACTATGAGGATCACGTCACTTGTCGACGACCCGAGAAAACGTACGAAGAGGAAAGATCTGCGCAACTAAAAACTTGTCAGCAGACCTCAAAAAAGATCGTACTATGGGGATCCATCGCTTGTCGACGACCTGAGAAAACGTACGAAGAGGAAAGAGCTGCACAACCAAAAACTTGCTAGCAGACCTCAAAAATGATCGTACTATGGTAATCACGTCGCCTGTCGACGACCCGAGAAAACGTACGAAGAGGAAAGAGCTGTGCAACCAAAAACTTGCCAGCAGATCTCAAAAATGCTCGTACTATGGGGATCACGTCGCTTGTCGATGACCCGAGAAAATGTACGAAGAGGAAAGAGCTGTGCAACCAAAAACTTGCCAGCAGACCTCAAAAACGCTTGTACTATGGGAGTCACGTCGCTTGTAGACGACCCGAGAAAATGTACGAAGAGGAAAGAGCTGCGCAACCAAAAACTTACCAGCAGACCTCAAAAACGATCGTATTATGGGAATCACGTCGCCTGTCGACGACCCGAGAAAACGTACGAAGAGGAAAGAGCTGTGCAACCAAAAACTTGCCAGCAGATCTCAAAAACGATCGTACTATGGGGATCACGTCGCCTGTCGATGACCTGGGAAAACGTACGAAGAGAAAAGAGCTGCGCAACCAAAAACTTGCCAGTAGACCTCAAAAACGATCGTACTATGGGGATCACATCGCTTGTCGACGACCCGAGAAAATGTACGAAGAAGAAGAAGCTGTGTAATCAAAAACTTGCCAGCAGACCTCGGAAACGATTGTACTACGGGGATCACGTCGCTTGTCGACGACCCGAGAAAACGTACGAAGAGGAAGAGACTGCGTAACCCAAAAGCTTGCCAGCAAACCACATAAGGAACATTTTAGCTATACGAAGAGCTAAAGGAAAGCAAGGTCGGAATCCACCCATTGGAAGTAGACCCTCCCTAAGGAACATTTTAGCTATGCGAAGAGCTAAAGGAAAGCAGGGTCGGGATCCACCCGTTGGAAGTAGACCCTCCTTAAGGAATATTTTAGCTATACAAAGAGCTAAAGGAAAGTAGGATCAGGATCCACTCGTTGGAAGTGGACCTTCCCTAAGGAACATTTTAGCTATGCGAAGAGCTAAAGGAAAGCAGGGTCGGGATCCACCCATTGGAAGTGGACCCTCCCTAAGGAACATTTTAGCTATACGAAGATCTAAAGGAAAGCAGACTCTACCGGAGGGATGGTTTAATTGCGCATGGGTAAGATGTAAACGGATTTGGAGTCTACCCATTGGAAGTAGTCCAGTGCCAGACCAAACGTAAGGACAGAAATTAAGATTAAAGTCTATTTATTATGCCCTAAAAACATAAAGCACACGGTCAACAGTGGCGTGCGCTCGTGAGCCCTATTTACAAGAGGCAGGTTACAAACAGACTCGCAGGAAGACATCAGAGTGGTATGCCCTATTTGTTCCCGGTAAGAGTCGAGCCCAAGCCTTCTCCTTTGCAACGACGGGTCCAAACAATGGTCGACCAACCCCTGGAGCTGGTTCCGAGCACGGTCCCATTTGGGGTCAGAGAAGTCCAGCCACACGCACGGGTCGAGCTCTACCAAAGCAAGTCATAATAGAAGTTATACCTCCTTAAAATCAGATGAGCTAAAGCTCACATCCCTATCTCCAGAACTAATCTTGTCAGTCATAGCTCGAGGAAGACTCGCTAATAGTCTACAATAAGGTTTGACTTTACCCAGACGCGGTCAACAAAGAAAAAGAAAATAGACTAAAGAGAATTGCACTGTTCTTATTATTTATACAGAGGGTTACAATGAGGGTCAGCTTTACAAATATACAAAATTAAGGACCTTAATTACCTCCGGCCAGAGGAGCGCAGCCAGTCCCAATGCTTGGACCAGCCCCAGTGGAGGGCAGTGTACCAGGGTCGGATTCATCACTGGACAAAATGACTGCACCAGACCCCTCACCAGTTGAGACCCCAAGACCAAGCTGACTACCAGAGGCTTCCGAGGTTTGGTCTGGCAGACCGGAAGTAGGGATAGGCTCTTTGGCAATAGAGGCAGATGTAGAGGGCCCATCCTTTTCCGAAGCAAGCATCTCCAGCACGTCAGTGGGGTATGTGATGCTGATCTCATCCCCAAGCCGCTGTATGTAGTACTTGATGGAATAGTGGTCTCTCTCGATGCCTTTCTGCTCGTCAAACTGGTCTGGCGTTACCACCTCAGTGTGGCCTTCGAATTCTCTGTTCTCCCAGCTAAACCTGTAACTTTCTGCAAAAAGGACATCCACCTACCTCTGGTACCTTGTTTTCAACTTCTCCGCGTCGCCAGCCTATCCCTCAGCGCTACCAGCCTTAGCTCCGCTTGCCGCTGCGATAAGTCGACCAAAAAAGTATTAATGTCGGCAAGGTCCTCGCCATGTTTGCGAGACATCTCTACATGAGCACCCATCAGATTCTTGTGATCCAAGCAGAGATGTCGATTTACCTCGTTGGACCGATCAAGCATGCGTTGCAGGGAGTGGGCCTCTAGCTTGGCTTTCGCCTCGGCTTTCCTCACTTCTTTAGCGTCATCAACAGCCCTGTTGTGAGCGATGAAAGCCAGTCTTATCTCTGCCTCTGTGCTCTGCAGCTCTTGCTCCTTGACCCTGAGCTCATTTTGAGCCAATCTGGTGGCCTCAGATTGAGCAAGCTTGTCGACCTCTGCCTCGGCCAGTCTCGCCGCCAACTCCTCGCGCCTGGTCGTCTCGACACTCAGAGCATGAGCCACCGCGCTGCTGATCCTCGACTCATCGAGGCTCCGATATAAATCGAAGTCAGTCCTCAACTCGGCAAGGGCGGCCTCACTGCACTCGGCCAGTGCAGAGTGGGAATTCAGCTCCTCGATCAAATCCTTGACGCGGGAGGAATAGAAAGACCGGATGGTGGCTAACTGCAAGTTAAAAAAAAAAAAAAAAAAAAAAAAAAAAAAAAAAAAAAAAAAAGGGTTAGCGTGTAGCAAGGATGCTGAGAAATATAAAGGCAACCGAATGAACCAAATATACGCGAAGGTACGGCTGGCAATAAGCTCGACGTTCTCCAAAGAGAGCGCCTCTAGCTCTGGCTCCACAGCTGGACCCTCTCTTTGGGCGTTGCCTATGCCTGAGGAACGCGGCTCCATCCTGCCGACGTGAGGGCACCCTCTCTCCCAGCTGGGCATGCCCCAGAAGCAGCAGTGGCAGGGGCGAATAAAAGCTGAGCGTCGCCGAGCGCGCAGTCAGCGGTGGCAGGGGGTGGTGCATCCTCGGTAGAAGATGCCACAACTATTGCCGACCCCCTGGGAGCACCGCCCAAGTGTGATTTTTCGGTCTTGTCTTGACCATTCCCTTCCGACGGGCCACTGCGCGCGGACCTTCTTCTCCTCAGAAGAGTCAGCGTGGCCCCGTCATTGTCACTGTCAGAAGAAGGGGCGACCTTCCCCTCTTCTCCGCCGGACCCTCTTTTTCCTTAGATGAGCCGGCCTCGTGGCGCCACTTTATTGGGACCAGAGGGGGGGAAGAAAGCCGAGTTTTCAACCTCGGAGCCCCCCCACTGAGCTCGGCGATCTCCCCACCAAGGCGAGCTGCACTTGACCCCATGCTCATTTTCAAACCGGAGTCGGAGGAGGAAGAGGTTGGTACAGCAAACCCCCAGGCAGACTCAAGGGTATCCCCTCGCCATGTATGGCCCGTGTGGCCAGCACCGCCCCAGACGAAGGTCCGCTTGCTCTGGAGGGGAGAACCACGGGCACTTCATCCTCTGAAGGCACCATGAGGCGACGACCGACGGTTGCCTTGGGGAGAGCTTTATGCCCAGTAGTACCCCCCTTGATGAGGGAGGGGTCTGCCGATGGGCCCGTCTCGGAACCTGTAAAAAACAAGCAACATGTTTAGGTCACGGCCATAATCCGACCCACGAAACTCAAGGAGGCGAAAAGGAACCCACCCCTAGCCCTCTTGGGGGAGGCGGCTTCCTCCCTGCGGAGCCTGATGCACTCCTCGGCCACTAACCTCAGGGCTTCCTCGAGCTCGTGGCTAGACAGTGCCACCGCTCGTTAGAGCCCGCCAATTGGCTTGAAACCGTAACCTACCGACCCACCATAGCGATTCGATCATGCTCGTCCCGGCGGAATCAGTTCAGGGTAGAGGCGTCAAGTCGGCTCCGTAGATGCTTTGTGATGACCCAGGTATCTAGAGGAAAGGGAAGGTATGAAACCATCCTGGGCATCATATTTAATACCAAGGGGTTAAGGACGGCCTGGATGTGCCGGCAGTCCCCAGGAGATCCGAAGATGACGATCCCCTACGGGCCTTTGAGCCACCCCGCCGACAAATGCGGCTCAAAACTGTTCTCTTCTGCCGAGGCTGCACAAGACAAAGTAATGTGAGCAATAACAGACGAGGAGAATGCAGACCCAAAAATCACAACCTAGCACTTACTCTGCAGGAAAGCTGAGGGAATTTGGAAGTGCCCGCCATTCACCCAAGGGGAGCAGCATGCCCCTCCGACGGCGTATAGCCTAGTGTGGGAATTCCGTTGCTTGTCTGACCTCGGCAAGCCCCAGAAGATATGATGTTCCGATAGTGGTTGGAGGTACAAGGTGGGATAGGAACTCTTCTTTGGGATGAGGATGAGTTTGTAAGCATAAAAGACCACCTCCAGGTCGATATACAGATTATAAAGAACTAACAAGGCGGAAAGCCCCATCAGAATCATGACCCCGTTTGCATTTAACTGCATCAGATGGATCCCCGTCAAAGCGAAGAATTGGTAGATCAGGGGAGGAAAAGGAATCGTAGCCATTCCAGATGCTTTCTACCCAAGATAATAGAGCCTTCGGGGGTAGAGGGACAAAGATACTAATCCGCAGGGCCCTCGACCCTTTTGCAGTGTCACTCTACCGGGGAGGCAGAGCTGCCTCCTTAGTGAATCCAACTCTGAATCCGCGATGGGGCGCAATTCCTGATCTTGACCTGAAGCTATTATTCTGGATACGTTTGAAAGAGTAAAAGTCTCTAGAAGGGAAGAAATCAGAAACCCTAAGATTTTATGAGGCTAGAATGATTGAAGATTTTAATAAAGTGGCAAATGAGCGTAATTGCGGCTTTTATAGAGGGGGAGCCGAATAGTTTTTCTGGAAAAAGGGAGAGCAAAGGAGACCGAACAGTCGGAACTTCGAAATTTAAAAATTTCGTGACATGGGATGGCGTGCCTCCGCATCGGCAAGGGGGAGCCACGTGCATTCCCCACATTGGAGGAACGGATAAACGATTTCCCCACTTGACGGATACAAATCCATCAAGTAGGGAAATGAGGGCAGTTATGGGACCCGTTCCCAAATCATACACCACGTGGGTGATTAAGTGGCAGAACAGGTTCCCAAATCATAAACCACGTAGGTAATTAAGTGGCAGAACAGGTCACAAATAAGGCCCACCGTCCGACATGTGTCAAGAGTGACTAGCTAAAGGCCACGCGAGTCGTACATGATACCACATCGGCCATTGGGCTGTCTGAAGTTAGGACCGAGCCCATCACCAGACCCTGGATGGACTAGGCCCAGTCCGATTCTTACCTCGATAGCTGGGGGCTCGGAAGCCCCAAGGGTCTTCCACCAGATTACAATGGAAAGCAACTCATAGCTCCAAACTCATACAGAGCATTTAATACGATCCTGAGTAGGTGTGCGCAAGGGGCAAGCCGTCCTGACAGAACGGTGATTTGTCCAAATCTTGCTCCTGACAGGCTCGAGCCATAGGAGACAGTAGAAACTAGGCTACAGTGACAGGGGAGATCACAGTAATCTCGGCCCGTGACCTCTAGAAAAATTCTAGGAGAAAAAGGTACTCAGTCCTGAGATTGAAAACCGGGTAGTTCGCAATCTCAGGACTATACATATCTAAGCCATGCATTCCCGAGAGGGGCATGTATGCTTACAAAAAGAAGTATATAAAAAAGCTTACGAGCAAGAAACAAATATATACTCATATAGAACTAAATCCTTGCTATCTTGAATCAAAGAAAGACCACTGACTTAAGCATCGGAGAGTCTTTTCAGGTGGCCACCCCCGTCTCTCCGACCCTGCCTGGAGTTCAGAGCACTTTGGGATAGCGAGGACACGTGGATAGTTGGAGAATACAGCATCAGCGGTTCAGAGATACGTGGACGGCTGGTGAGAAACCGCTCCAACAATTTCGTAGTAAATTTACACTTTAGCCACTCACTTTTTTAGTTTAATAATTTTATATATCAGTGATTTACATTATTGCCCAAAGTAATTTTCTAGTTTCTTCATGACTTGTTTTTTTGGCAAATTATTGGTTATTGTATCGGTAACAACTTGTTACCCTAAGTAAAAAGTCTCTCACATTTTTGTTTTTTTAGTGAGAAATTAGCACCTCAAAAGTGGGGTGGGGTATTTGAGAATTTGCCCAAAAAAAAAAAAAGCCACAAAAAATACTTAAATCTCGGCCAACTCTTGTTGTTTGGCTAAAATTGATGGAAGATAAGCTATGTTTGTCACAAATTTGATTCAAAACATCCAAAAACTCGTAAAAGTATGATTTTACTTGGATTTACAGCGGTTAATCGTCAAAAGATTAGTTCCCACACAATGCAACAATTTCAAACTTCAAAACCTATAAATATGAATTCTTTAAGGTTTTAGATATTCTTAGATAATTTTTGCTATGTATACTTCTAATTTTGCTGTATTGAGAACGAAAACAATAAACATCAGGCCAAAAGCAATTATTAAATCAAGTTTTGTTATGTTTTATTAATTTGTGTTTTCTTTTTTATTTTTATTTAAAGTTATTCTATATTTTATTTTATTTTATTATGATTACCCATTATTTGTATCATCTAGTTTTTACCTCCACCTTTTTTTTTTTATAACAGTTTTTACCTCCGCATTTTCTTGCTTTTCATCTGTTTTGTTTTCTTCTAGAGAAAAAATATAGAAATTTTGATCATTAAGAAAATGATTGATTAACACAAAAAATTCAAATGATTTTTATCTCTTCAACTTAATTTCTCCAGTATCATTTTTTGCTTGTCTCTCAACTCGTAATTTATACGCAAGCATTTTTTTCTTTAGTCGCACAAAGTCTCACCATCCAGATATTTGTTTTCTCTAATACATTTTTTTATATGTAGGTTTTATAACAATAGTACAATAATTATAAGTTCGTATTTCTAATATATCAATATATATATATATATACACACACATATATTTATATCTAAAAATTTAATTTTTTGAATCTATTGCTCCATTGCTATTTTTATTTTTTTTAATGATTTTGAAGGGAAAAAATAATTTCTTTCTAGGATTTTATAAGCAATTTCGTACATTTAATCTCTTTTTTTTTTTGGTTACTGCTAGTTTTTAATTCTTAGATTTTGTTTTTAAGTAATTTTAGTTATAGATAAATTTGTAATTAAAATTGTGAATCTACATAATCTAATTATTAATAAATTTAGAACATCCGTGTTATTATTGATGTTTAGTATTGTACATAAATCTTTCATCTCCTATAATAGAAAAAACTCACTAGTAAACTTCTCAAAGACGGGCTATTCTCATACGAAGAAAACAACTCGTATGACTTATTTAGGTCGCCTTCAGATTTTTAGCAAAACAGTTTACATGAAGAAATTTCATTTATCTCGTATCAATCATCATCCTAATCATTGAGGACAACATGACACTCTGGAACACCATAAGTGGCAGATAATTCTAACAACTCCTGACTTATTCGACCTATTTTCAACTATTATCACCCCACTCTGCTATAGTATATTCATAAAGTGACTCATCACCTCCTATAAATACATCCTAAACTAATGAATAAGGGATTGGATTCAGATTCAAATGCCAAACACTATATAGTCAGTGTATTTCTATTTTCCTTATGATTTACCCATAGTTTAAGCTTTACAAATTCATATTTACACTCCATAATAAATCCTCTCTCAATGAAACTAACTATGGTGGATATAGACTAACAAGATTGTGGTTGAACTACTTTAAATATGATGTCATTTTATAGTTTTCATTGTCATTTTAATCTCCATTAACATTTTCATTATTATACCAGTTTTCGGTATCAACATTTAATAACACTTTTAAACAAGGGTTTTCTTTCCTGAAAATAAAACGTTATTTAGCAACACTTTTGGAACAAATGTTGCTTTTCAAAAATAAAACGTTAAAGAAGTATTTTCTTTTACAAAAGTAAATTAAAAGTAACATTTTGTTAAAACAAATGTTACTAATTAGGTGTTGCTAAAAGGATTTTTTTTCTAGTAGTTACGTATATTTAAAGGAAAATAAACTGAAAAAATTAATTTAGAGAGAAATAAATATGTATTATTTACATTTTTAGGGTTTTAGAGCTGTAAATTTAGAAAAAAATTATAATTATTTATTTTTATACTTGAAATTAAATCATCTTTCAAATACACTCTCAAATACTACCACATACTCTACAAGTATATTTCTTGTCAAAAAATTAAGAGCATATTGCGACTTAGATAATTCAAAGATAAATTTAATTGCAAGTTGCGATTTAGACAGTTCAAGGATTAAATAATTGTCATAGGTTAAATAGTTCAGGGACCATTTGTGCTATTAATCCAAAAATAAATTAAACATGGTCAATTTTATTAATTGTTCTTTTCTATGTTTACATGTTTTTAATAAAAGTAATAATTTTTTTTTAAAAAAAAGTGAGAATTAGACAATGTTATTTTCTAGTATGGAAAATATTTTTTTTAAAAAAAACTACCACTTTCAGTGTTTTATCAAAAAACTCACACCTTTTTATTTATATCAAATTAAACTTTTAATGTATATTTTTATATCAAATTGAGATGACTCATACACTTAGTCAAAATTGGAAGTTTAGTTTATTACAAAAGATAATTTGACCTTTTAAATTTATAAAATATATATTATCAATGATGAATATTGAAACTAATTATTCTTATCTTTCTTTTTTTTCTAAAAAAATTAATGAAAATAATAATTATTAACAATAAAACTTTTTTTATTCTTTTTCTTCTTAGCTTTTAATTGTTTTAAATAATTTAAACTCATTTTAGTTTCAATATTTATTTTTTTCGCTTAAAATGATTTTAAAAACAGAAAGAAAAAATGAGAAATTTTTAAAAAGCATCTCTCTCTCTCTCATAATTTTTAGTTGTTTTGAATAATTTAAACTCTTGAAAAAAAAAAGAACAAAAGTGAGAATTTTTTTAACTTTTGTGATTCTTGTATTAAATTTTTTTTATTAGTCGAAACTCTTATTATTTTTTGAAATTATTATTTTCATTTAAAATATTTTTTATCAAAAAAGAAAGACAATAATATTTGGTTTCAATATTTATTAGTTTTGATATATGTTTTTGTTGGGTTTTTTGCCCGAAAAAGCATATTTTCAATTTTACTCTTTCAAGTATAAACAACTTTCTCTTATATGCAATTATAATATTTGCTAGATTAAACTATCTTAGTTAAATAGTTTATTCATCTGAAAAAGATTCCATAACTTTATATGTGTATAAAGAAACAAACATGATTAAGTGTTAATCATGGAGAGACTTGTTTCTTTATCTAAGTCTAAATGAAGAAGTTTACAATCTGTAAATAAAGATGGAATACTTTATTTACTATAGGTTGTAGTGTTTGTTTATCTCAACGGGAATGATGTGTCTCAAATCATTGAAGTATCTGACTTCTGATAGAAATACTAATACAACATAAACAAGTTATATGTATTGAACTGAACCAGGTAATATAAAGAATCAGAGTGTCGTAACTCAATTCTTATATTAACTCAAACTAGTTCTTAGTATATAGATCTTAATTCTTGATATTTGACTAGACTTGCTTTCATGAGTTATACCTTTTTGATTTGTTAAAAGACCAACCTCTATGAAATTAGAGGTGAACTATGGCATATTGGAAGTTATGATTTATGAATTGGTGGGAACACCAAATAGTTAAGGACACTGTACATTAATGCCACTTTAGGTTCTTTCAAGATTCATGGAATAATTAAATGGCCATTGAGAATTGGTTGATAATTTTATCTAAATGGCCATTGAGAACAAAATTATCAACAATATTATTCCTTGATAGAAAGATGATAACTTAAAGGTAAATATGTGTTAGAGGGGTATTATGGTAATTTCACCTATCCAACTATGGCATTGTATATGATTCTATATATGGTATAGAATATGCTAGATGGATCGGTTAATCAAGGTTAGTTGATTAAATCTCTATAAAAGGTATACACTTAATCTAAGAGTGCAGTATTGGCCTTTTAGTGGAGTGTCTCATTTACTAATAATATTTATATAAATACCATAATAAGAGTTATTATGTATTTATCATATTTTTGGAGCTTAGATTATTTAGATCCATTAGGTCCCTTGTCTAGCTCAATTAAGCTCGTTAATTGGTTGGTGGTATTTGTGAAATTAGTTTCATGAAACTGTGTAAAATAATAATTCTACACAGAAGTTGGTATTTTTATAAATAAGTTTTATGAGTTGGACATATTTATAAAAAAACACACCCAAAGCCCAAATTGGAGAATAAGCCTAATCCTAATTGGATTAGGGTTAGCAGTTTTGAGTCTCATATATAAGATATATGAGAGAAAAAATTATATAGTAACTCTTAGAGAGTCACACGCATAAGGCACAGGGAAAGAGGAGAATTCGGCCACCCTAGGTTAAGTGAGAGAAAAAAATTTCTTATCATCTCACAGTTCCATCTCACATCCCAGTGTTCCATAAGATCAAGAAGACATTCTTGATCGTTCTCCTACATAGGTTTCAACTTGATGCCCACTCTTCTCATCAATCAAAAGCAAGAGCATAGACAAGAAGATCTAGGGTTGGATGTTTGATCACCATCAATAAGGAGATCAAGGAGGGACATGCTACAAGAGGTAAACCCGGTAAACCCTAATCTCATCTCTAGGGACTTTGTATCTAGATTTGATTTATAATATACATGATCCTGTAAATGATGCATATGTATTATATGGTTATGAAAACTGCTTTCATGTAAAAAATTTAAAATCTAAATCCGCTAATTTTTCCGCTGTGTTCATGATATGATCATGTATTTTTTATATCTGCATGCATACATTATTTTCCTAAGTGTCAGTCAATTTTTTATACAGTTTTATGGTTTGAAGAGTAAAATTATATTTTTAAACAAACTTAAGTTTTAATTTTAACTAAATGTGTATGCCAGTCTTATTTGATAGAAAAATGCAAATTGAAGGTTTAATTTAATATAAATAAAAAAGTGTAGGTTTTTTTCTTTAAACACTAAAAGTGGTGGCCTTTTTTTGATATTATCCATTTTTAAGTATAGAGAATTTTGACAAATTAGGTAGTAAAGCCAAAAGTTTTAAATTAAAGTTCTACAAAATTTTAAGAAAATATTTTTCTTTCTCTCTCTTACAATTTTTTTTCTTTCTAACAATTCAAGTTCCAAATGGAGGCAATTACTTTCGCTTATCATGTTTCTTTCTTCTAAAAATTCATTCGCTTGTCATGTTTCTTATCTATCAACTCTGAGAAACCCCGAACGGGAATGAAAATGCAATAGGGAGATTTATGAGTGCACGAATAAGTTCACAACAGCCTATTCAACTTAAATTGCAAAACAATAAGGAGAAGATTAATAAGAAAAACTAAACATTAATTTACTTCAAATTTCAAACTAGCTATCATGCGCATTACTTCTCAAATGCACATACCAAGTGATGATATCACTTGCCAGTTGCCTCTAAACATAGTCATTGACTTGTCAGAAGGAAATATAGTACGTATAAATATATATAGTAGTAGTTAAGCACTCCGCTCTAAATTTAAAATGTGAACTTAACAAGGGATACATTGGAAGAGCTAGGCCATGGCACTTCAATTATGACCATGTGCTCTTCATACTGGAACTCAACTTCTCTTCCATCAATCTGGCAAGCCACCGGCTTCTTCGATGCGAAAACCCTCATTTCTCCGGTGCCCCTCAGCCGGACTTCGACGGAGCTCTTCTCGTTGTCAAAGGCTAAGGACTGAATGGCACCACCGGTGTTTAACATGTTCACTAGGCCAATGGGGGCAAATTGGACAGACTTCTTAGCCAAAATGGTCACGGGAGAAACGGTAATAAGCTCAAAGTTGAAGGGCTCCAATGATATTTCCACATTCTCGGAGAGCTGGGACAGGAGAAGCTTCTTGGCTTGAGAAAAGTACATAGCAAAAATTCCCACTCCCTCAATGGAGATTGGATTCTTGCCACTTTTCCACTCGATGTCATTGGCATTGGCCTTAGAGGTCACCACGTGGGAACATTGAGAGGCACATTGGTTGCGCCTAGTCTCTCGGCACCATCCTCCTCCTTGGCAGTTGAATGCTCCAAGAACACCAGTGTACTGTAACAAAATCATAAATAGCACAAAACTATAAGAAATTTATAGAAATATGACCAAATTTTGAACCTAAATTAAGTAAATATCTATTTGCCAAATGTTATAGCAAAATATCCGGTATATATGTTCATATACCAAGCATAAAATTATATATAGCAAGTACAAAAAATTACATACTCAGTATATTCCAGTAATTAAAAATTGATAAATAAATATTCCTACCAAATATAAAAATATTTATATCTGTACATTTAATTATAAAATTTAAAAAATAAACATTTACTTAATTAAATTTAAAATATTGATAATCCACCTAACCAAAAATAGAGAGAAACGGAAATATAAACAAAAGAAAAAAAAAAAGCCCAAACCGTCTCCTTGGGAAGTTTAGAGAGTTGACTGAAGCCCACTACTTTTACATTACCATCAACACTTACAGGCCCAAGACTTCTTCTGGGCTTAGCAAAATGGCCAAATTTTAGGCCTCCTTAAAATAAATGTTCGTTTTCAAATATTTTAGCAAAAGAAAATATACTCGTATTATAGAACATATCATTTACCAATAATTTATCATTATATCAAAATTCTGAGCTTACCTTGTTAAGGTTCCAAATTTTGAGCATGGTTTTGCCATCATGAAGAGGGTCCTCAAAGAGACAGTCACGAGTGGGGAGAGCATAGTAGTCACACCTTAGAATGGATCCATCAGGCAAAACAAGCTTCTTAAGCAACTCAAAGTTGTGCTTCCCGACCGTGTCACTAACGTAAATGGGGCCCCCAGAGATGGCCCTAGACGCGGCGTGGAACGCAGCGCATGGGTGAGTGGACTGGAACATGTCCCAGTCCGGGTGTATGAAGTTGCCCATCCACATACTGTTATATGCGCAGTGAACCATATGGCACCCTTGTAGCCAAAACGTGCCGTTTGGATCCCCAGATGGATCGGTACACCAAAAATCATCACCTGCATACGTTTAATTAATCACACAAACCAATCATTAATAAAATATTAATGCATATTTACCTAAGTTTGAATGGAAATTTTTTTTTTTTAAAAAAAAAGTAACGAAATTTAGTAATATTTACGTACCAACACGGCCTAGGGAAATGGCCTCTGTTCCTAGGAACATGAAGTCATTGCAGTGCTCCATGCTGGCAATTACGCCGTTGCCCTTGAAGTGCTTCCTCACTGAGGATGTCAAGGCTTTGTAGTATGCTTTAGCAAGCTCAACTCTTCCCCCATAGTTCTCACACAACATCTCCAGGAGCTGGAAAAATTAACGAGAAAAGAAAATAATAACCAAATTGTTTGTTATTTTCAGAATGTTTGAAAACAATTTTGAATAATGTATACATATTATATTAAATATTTTATTCAAAATAGTAAGTTCATATTTAAAAATATATACATATATTGTGGAAAAGTAAAAGTTAATAAAAAAATGTAATGAGTAAAATATGGATATAGCGTGCCGACCAACTTGGTCAAAATTATAGAGATAAAGCGTGCCGACCAAAAAGGTCAAAGCAACGGAAATAACAGTCGAGTCTAATCTATCTAAGGTAAAAATCAAAAGGAAAAACAAACCGAAGTCCGAAACTATATTAAAATCAGACAATTTTAGTCGTTTAAGAAAGCCATTAAATTTTCATCAAAAAAAAAAAAAGAAAGCCATTAAATTAAATTAAATTAGAATAGGCCCTACCAATTGACACCTATCACGTTTATGTGGCAAGAAACATCTACGTTGCCCCAGATCTAACACACACCAAGGGATAGAAATAGCATAGCCCAATTCTTTTGGTCTATCTTTATAAAATCAATAAATTAATTATAATGACAAAAAAATAAAAGGAAATGAGAAGACACTTACATGGATGACATCAACCTTGACCCCATCGATCCCAACTGACTCCAAATGAGAGTGAATCCCCTCATACATCTCATCAACCTTCTCCGGTGGAACCAGTCCAACACCAGTGCTCAAAATCTTGTCCACGGCCAAATCCTCCATGGTCATCTCCAAACCGGGGGACAGCTTGGGCTTCACGACCTGGGCCTCAGGCAGAGCAGGGACATTGGGCCTAAGCCCACCCCAGTACCCGCAAAGCGCGTGCCACACGTAGACATAGTCCACGCTCTTGAACTCCTCCTTGAGGTCCCTGATAAAGGCACCCATGCCCTTGTGAAGGGCACCCCCAGCACCAGCTGGTTTCTTGGGGCTCACGTAATCCCTAAACTTGTAATTCTCCTGAAACTTGAGCAACCTACACGGCATCTGCTCCCCGGCCACGGTCTGGTTCATGCCCTCCTGAGTCGGCGGGTCCGAGTCATGACCAATGGACTGCCACCCATCGTCGATCAGAACCAGCCCAGGTGGGCACCCACCTTCCACGAGTCCCCTCACGCCTTCCAGAACACCCTGAGGGTACACCGTAAGGTAGAATGCGTCCCACGTGCACCAACCGAATTTGTCCACGATGCCCGGTGGGGTCTTCTCCTCCAAGAGCCGAAACGTCCCGAGGTGGGCCCGGACGACATTCATCGCCTCTTTGACCAGAGTGTACGGATCCTGTCCAGCGTGGAGGTAGAGGACGCTCCTGAACCCGGCGGCCGAGACCCTGGTGGAGCCGCTCTCGACACAGACGTCAACGAAGTCGTTGTCGTTTGGGCCGGGCTGGATCGAGGCCCGGAATGGGCCCTCGAGGAGGGGGAGCACGAAGACGTACGGCCGGCCCGATTGCTCGGACTGCTCGAGCATTACCATCTGGGTCTCGTGCTCGAGTTCGCGGCCCCTAGACCCGACCCAGTGGGTGGTCCACCAGACCTTGAACCGGAATATGCTCATGAACCGGATGCCGCTCAGCTTCCCGATCGGCACCACGTGGCGGCTGCTCGGATCGGCGGCGTCGAAGCCCACGAAGCAGCCGGCGGTGGAGGTGGAGTCGGGGTCGGTGGAGGAGTAAGGTGACTGTGTGAGTGTGACGTTGTCTGGGACATCCGAGAAAATGACGTGGCCGTTGACCGTCAACTTTGGCCCGTCGAGGGAGAAGGGAGATGGGTTCTTGCCCCCATCGACCAGAGCAGTGACGTCAGAGCCGGCTTTGCTCAAACTTGGAGCCATGAAGACAGAGCAATAGCTGTATGTAATGAAAATGGCAGAGAGAACTGATCAAAAAAAAAGAAAATGGCAGAGAGAAAGTAGGGTTTTTATATTTTATTGGGTTAGAGATAATTTCTGGGTATGATGGGACGGAGGGAACTAAGGAGTGATGGGTTTATATAGAGAAGAAAATTAAGTGAGGAATGTACTGGAATGGGTGTGAAATATTAATGGAGAATATCAGAAGAAAGATTCTGTACGATTTTTGGAAAAAAAAAAAAAAGAATGAAAAGAATCGTTTGAGGTATTTTGGTTATTAATATGTGAGCAATGAAATCAAGTAAGTAACAAGCTGGAGTTTTGATATGGACGATGGATATGGGAACTGTCCAAATTTATAGGCAAAGGTCCATGGAGTTGGAAAGTGAGTCCGAAGGTGGGTGGGTGTGAGAGTGAGTGAGAGAGTAGGTTTGATTTTGGATATATTATTTCATTTTACTTTTTATTTTTATTGGGTCATTTTAATAAAAGTAATTGCTATTTATTATTTTTATAAGAATACTTATTTAGATAATATTATCCATGCAATATATGGTTGCTTTCTTTTATTCATTCCACCACATGCTTTTGAGATGACATGGTGAGTGAGGTGACATGTATAATATCAAGTCCTTAATTAAAAGGTTTGATCTGAGTAAATGAGAGTGACTAATTAGTATTCACTTTTTAAAAAAAAAAATTGTAGAATAAAAGATTAAGAAAACTAGTAGTGAGAAAAGATGAAAAGAAAGTTTAATTTATTGACCATGAGGTTTGAATTTGATCTTCCTTAGCAGTATCCTCCTTACAAAAATGCCATTTAAGAGTTAAGACACGTTAAAATTTTTGTTAAGACCACTTCAGCCCTGTGATAATTATATGCTAATGCAAATATTAATTTGAGAAATAAATTAATTGCCTTTTAACACCCATCGTTAATAGTATGGTACACATTACACTGCCCCCACATCTTTGTTCCTCTGTCGACATACGTATTAATCATGTCATTGAACAGTGTTATTTTTCCAAATGCCTAACTAAACAAAATTCCTGGAAACTGCTTTAATATAAATAAGATTACAAGATACGAAGGCTTTAAATTACTGACATTTAATGCAACCTAAATCTTAGATTAAATATTGGATAAGTACCTCACACCATTGTATTAGATTTAGGAAATTAACATAAATAGTAGTAATTTTGACTAAAATAACTGTTTATGACTTTTTTATAAGTATTTTGAAAAATAATTTTTCTAGTTGTGTTAAAATATTTTTTTGTGACTAAGTATAATGGATAATCATATTTAATTTGTGATTATTAATTAATCATAATTTTATAATCATAAATTATGTGATCCATTATCACATAATTCATGACAATACTATAAATATTAATTTGAAGAAGATTAATTAAAAAGTCATTTTGTGTCAAATTAGTACTACCTTTTCAATTCTTTTAGATTTAGATTCTATAATTGGTTCAAAATTGCAAAGAAGAAAACACAAAAAAGAACGCCCAATATTTCACTGAGACTTTACCCGATACCCCATCCCATCCATACTCCAAATTGTTGGATGATTAATACTTTTACGAGTTATCAACTCGAAATGAACGGGACAGGTTATGCATTGTTAACCATGCATTTTTACGTGACGAATATATTTGATAGGTAACATTTTTTTTTCCCACCTTCTTTTGGGGGAATTGAAAAGATACGTAAATCTTCACGAATAATGATCGTTCGGACGTTCGGTACTATATACCAGAGATATATTACAAGATGCAATATAATTCATGCACTTATATACACACACGAATGCGCACGTGTATATTTCCTGAAGTGTTCTTTCTTTCTTCCTTTCTTTTTTTTTTTTTTTTTGTTTTTGGAAAAAAATTTCTGAAGTGTTCTGAAAATACAATTTATGGTTGCAAATTTTTTCTGAAGATTTTTCTTTTTCAAATTAATTAGCATTAAGTTTCAATGTATTTAAGGTATATATTGGCTGAAAATTATTTTGGGAAAAGTTAGAAATAAGAAACCAAAGTATTATAGTTAGAGATCTTAGATTTCAATATCTTATAATGTGATTACATCCTAATATAGCGTAATTCGTATTTGACTTACTAAATCCTTATTTAATTATATTAAGCTATCAAGATAGCGGCTTTACCAATTAGTTGACAAATCTATACAAATCTTTTTCAAAATAAAAATATAAATGGAAAAATCCTATATATGGAATTAACGTTATGGCTAGAAGTATGTGGATGCAGAATATACTAAAGAACTCGCTGGTCTCATTCTTTGAATATTTAAGTGTTCAAGTGATTTGAAACTTTAATTCCTCATAATAAAAGTGGAAAAAGAAGAACCTTTTCTTTTCTCTCGTCCCAAAATTCCATACCTTCTAGGCTTCTATCACGTTATCCTTCCTCTGCTTGATTATTGCTATTCTTTTCTTTTAGTACTTTTCAACTGCTCCCGATCATCAAAACACAGAAAATATAAGAATTCAAATCCAATGGCGTGTAAATCGCTTCTTTCAATATGCAATTAAAATTTTCCTCCAGTGGACATAAATTTAAAAAAATATATATACAAACTTCTTTTTGTTTTTGTTTTTGTTTTTCCCTTTTTTTGTTTTTTTTGGGGGGGGGGGGTATTTAGTTTTATTTAACAAAATATTCAAAGCTGCTCAAAAAAACGAAATGTGAATATTCTTATTTCAATTCATGTGGGCTTTTTTGGGCTTTTGAAATTAAAATGTGGGCCTTCTCCCAACCTCAGCCTCTAGTACCGTGACAAGTTGACGAGTTAGTATTCTTTCTTACTTTGAAAGGCCCACTTTACTATTCGGTTTTAATATTTTTTTAATATTAACAACGAAACCGTTAATTTCATTACGTGCCGACCATTGCCACGTGTAGGTCTTCAAGGCCCAAGTCCACCGACAAAGCGTGCGGATTAGTTATTAGTTATTACTCGTCCATTAAAAATAACAATATAACCTGGTACGTGGAGTGTCCACAACATGCCACGTGGAAACTTCTTGCGTAAGAAATCAACGCTGGATTAGCCAACGTTGTACTCAAAAGGCTAAAATACTAGAAATTGTCAATATTCATGACCGTTAGCTGCGACTACCTAATGGATCAACTAACTTTAGAGTAGACCTCTAGTAATATCCCACGCAAAATGGATTCATGGTTTTTGAGACATAGTTAAGTGTGGTAATGAATGACTATAGGCTTCAATTTAACATTATGGTGGTGATTCATTCTTATTAGTCTTTCATTAAACTTACTACAAATACTAGCAATATTTGATTTAATCATAAAGAAGTTATTGGTTCATAATAAGAGTTAAACATACCACTATGTTGAACATGAAGTGTTCGATGAAACACTTTGTTGACGTTTGTAGCACTAGGGCTCTACAAGATAATTGAAAAAATAAATCACACCAGCATTTATTAATGCTGAGGTCAAAAATTTATTATTATTATTTTTGTGTGTGTGTTTGTGGGGAGAAAAGTAAAGAGAACCAAAAGGAAATTTTGGTTTTTCATATTTATTCAAATTTAAGTAAACTTATGTCGGAGGGAATTGGTAATCTAATTGTATTAAAATATCCCTCGTTTCGATTTGGTGTACCAATTTTTTTAATGATTCCTTAACATATCAATGAATAGACATTAATAGAGAAGAGTCTTTATTAAGTTTATTTAATTTTTTTCTTTTTTTTGGTGGGGGGTGGGGGGAGGGGAGAGACGCATTTATAAACAAAATAGTGGGACCTTTTCCTATGCTCAATATAGGTAGTTGTTGATGGAGGTTTTATCAACAATAAATTTAGAAAAAATTAAGAGACGTGGCTTGTGTGAATTGAGTTATTAATCAAAACAAATAAAGAGAGAGGATTTTATAGTAGTTCAGCCCCGAAAAAGATGAGCTTGCGTCTACTATTTTTCACTATTTTCTGGAGAATTACAAGCACTCAAAGTTACAATGTCTTGTCTGGAAATCTCTCTCAAATTGGAAGTCAGAATTTCGAAGTCTGAAAATTGGAAAATTGGAATCCTCCGTCTTGAAACATTGAGTTCCCTTTATATAGGTGAGGGTAACTCAATATTCCCAATTGTGAAAACGGGTAACTATACAATCTGGTAATACAATTTGAGTAACAACATAATTGGATAATCACTCAAAACGGATAACCGGTCGATCATAAAAGGGGAGACTTCTGTTTCTCTTTCCTTATAGGTTACCTGTTTGACAAAGCAGAGACTTGTTTCCTTTTCTTTCGGAAGAGGTCGCTCATAACCTATACTGAGGAGGTCGCACGTAACTTATGTAAAAGAGGTCACACATAACTACACGGAGGAGGTCGCATATAACCTAAGTGGAGGAGGTCGCACATAACTTACACGAAGGAGGTCGAACTTAACTCCTACTCATGCGACCTGACATAGGATTTTAGACCGCACAACAATTGCCCCCTAGCTCCATTAGTTCTTTAGGAAAAAATAGAGCTTCCTTTTAACGTGCGATCTTAAAAAATGCGATGTCACGACCTAGCTTGAGATCTTTGAAGAGTCGAAGAGTCGCCAGATTTCAAATCTCATCTCTCAAGATCACGCGTATCTTTTTCTGACAGACGGAAACACGTGTAGCCTTTTCTAAGAAAGATAGCAGAACTCGAGGAAGCTCAATGATGCCAATCGTCATTTTTAAACCAAATCTTTTCAAATTTTTAAAAAATTCTGATTTATCTTCAGAAAAAATCAAATCCCGCGTAAACTTCGGCCTTCAGATCTAAAAATCAAATTCCTTGATCTACGGCTGTGATTTAACGGTACTTAGAGTATAAATATCGGAAACCAATCTTTTTCTGTTCTATTTCACTGTTTCCATTTTTTCTTAGAAAATACCGAAGTTTCAGAGAACTCTAAAGCGTCGTTTCGTCCTTCAGCTCGCACAATCACAGTTTCTTCTCCAACGAAGTTCAAACCATCTCAATTCTTCCGCTTTTGAAGAAAGGTTAGTTCATTTCTTCTTATTTTTTTTTTCTTGAAAAAATAATTTCAATTTTTAGGAATAGAAACTCATCCCACATTGAAGTGAAATGGGAATTATTCTTATCCCCCTTTTTCAGTCCATAGAGTAGACTTACCAGATACAAACTCGTGAAAAGAATTTCTAGGGTCTGATACCCTATTTTATTTTCCGCGAACTGCTCGAACATTTATTTTCTGACGAACTGCTCGAACAATTTTTATGAATCCGTAGACCTCTTAGGAATAAATTGATGAGCTTGCTTATTAGTACAATCCTAGGATGAATACCCAAAATACTGGCATAGTGAGAATCCTCGATGCCTAAATCCCTGCGTATTTCTTTTCAGATATCTAGTAGTGATGAATTTAGGGAAGGGAATGCATATTCCGGAGATTCTGACTCGAGTATTAGTTTCATAAACCTTGAAGATTATCTTGAGCCAGAACCCAAAGTAGAAATAACAAGGGTCAGGCGAAGTAGTCCTCGCATAGGCGATCTCCCACAAGACCAGTGGCCTCAACATATCAGGAACGCCCCAGTATTTTCATCAGGCTCTCAATGTGTAGATGGGAATTGGTCATGTACCAATATAAGAACGAGCTGCACATCGAAAAAACTCAGCAAAATCGCGAGTAGCTATAAGATCGCCATACCCCTTCGCCTACCTATGGAATTTAACCGACCACACACTCCTCCACATGGACTCACTTCTTTTTCTGAGACAGTCCTCAAGTGTAGCGTGCATCTCCCACTCTATCCGTATATAAAATCGATTATTGATTACTATGAGGTCGTCCCTTTTCAATGGACCCCTAATACCTATAGATATACGGTAGGTTTGTATACACTGTACCATAAATTAGGTTTAGAAACCCCTTCACCTGAAGAATTCGCTTGATTCTACCAAGTAAAATCAAACCTGTCAGATCTTGGCTTCTTCTATGCGAGCAAATGGTCGAACCAGGCAATAAAAACGATCTACGGGGTTCGCAACAACATGGGAAAGTGGAAAAATCCATTTTTCCATTTTGACTATGCGGCTAACGGCTTCTTTCAGAATCCCAGTAGGTAGTCTTCCAATTTATCGTCTTTTTTCTATTTTTACTTTTATACTGATCACATTCGAATGTCATTGCAGATAACGGGGATCGACCCGGACTTTCCAGGGAATAGCTCGCAAGGGTATATAAAATCAACGACCTTCCAATTGAGGAATTTAATTGGAAGGTACTAGGCACTTCAAATAACCTGGTAGCTTGCGGTCTACTTCCAAAGGGAGCCGCATTCCCAGACCCCCCGGTTCTTTCGTCTAAGCTATCGAGCTCAAAGAAGAAGCCAAGGAAAAGGATGGATTTAGGTGCCTCGTCTTCAAGAATTAGAAAACGAAAAGCACCAGCCACCCTTCCAACCTCAGAACCTTCATCTTTAGAGACAGCATCACCACCAGCTCCTCAACTAGCTCCACAAGAAGAAGATAATCACACGCATTCTAATTACCCTTATATTATATCTCCTCGCTCACTAATATATCTGTACAAAGATGGTCATCGGTAGTGGCTTGCGAGCACCACCTTCAACTCTCGGGTCCATGGAAAAAACTAAAATACCCGAGAGTACTCCACCATCGAAAGGGAAGGAGAAGGTCGACAGCTCCAAGAAAAGAAAAGTTACCTTCGAGGACTTCCCAGCAAGCTCGCCTCCACCATAGCCTCAGCCAACGAGTCATCCTGAACCACCAACTGAGGCTGCCACTTCTTCGGAACCGATCTTGGCAGATAAGGGTGAAGAGCTCTTCGTGCTCCTCAACCAATTACCAGAGAAGGCTGGTATGAGCGCAGCCTTCATTGATCGCTTCACATCTGAGNTTAACAATTAGATTTTTCAGACTACGGCTGCTGCTGTTCTGATACACGACCGGTTCTCGAATGCTTGGAGAAGGCTGAAAAAGTTGAAGAGATAACCCAAGCGTTCGAGAATTCGGAGAAGGCCCGGGAGGAGGAGAAAACGGCCTTCAACTTGGAGAGGCAGTAGATGCTCAAGGACCTGGCCAAGGAGAGACTCGAGAAGGAGAATCTCGAGGAGAAAGTCAAAGAGCTCGAGAAGACCATTTCTGAGCATCCGGATCGCATGAGGGAAGCGACCATTGAGGCGGTTCACAAAGCTATCGAGGAGTTCAAGGCGACTGAAGTCAAAGAATTCGAAGATAAAGCTAGTGATATCGCCTCGTCGACCATCATTTTCAATATTTTCTACGAGCATCCGGATTTTGACTTCTCCATCCTTGGCGCTAAAGCTGGAGGGAGGATACTGCCAAAACTGGAGATGGCAGCACGAGCCGTTCTGCATAACTTGTTCTCTTTTTTATTATTTTTAGAACAATGTGGGCATGGTCCCCCTTCCTTTTTGTGCATGTGCGGGTGACCTTTTTAATAAATATTATTATTTTTTCCTGTCATATGTTCCTGCAAAATAATGAAAACACAACAGTATTTTTAACTAAGTAGTCAATCACAAAGTGATTGATCAGTATGCTTTTAGCGATTTGAATCTGACTAACTTAAAACGAGTTTTAAGCGTTAGGATAGGTTAGGTCGCTTAAGAAAACAGTCAATACGAGTGATACAAACTCTAACTATGTTTCAAAAATTCCATGTCAAAATAAAATATAGCAATATATCACTTCGAATAATGAACGTTTGGCTTAGTTACTTTTTTGTTCGAGGAGGAAAATTGCGTAATACGATATGCTGAGACATAAAGCGATGAGAAAATCCTAAGATTTTAAGGAGATTCAGATACTTCGACGATCTAAAACCCTGTCTCCTCTAAATGGACGTTTGCATAGTCCCTTAGGAAACAAGTAGGAGATAACATTCTGATCCCACTACCCCCCAAGTTTTATGGTGTCTGAAAACTGCCATAAAACTATAAAAGACGATCGGAAACGAGTTGAAGTAATAGCCAAAGAAGTATTATTGACGAATATTAATAAAGAAGATACAGTAGGCTGTTGAAGATAACATGAAGATTTATTGATAATAACGACGAAGTTGTTCTGCATTCCAGGCATGCTCGATCTTTTGTCCATCGATGCGAGCTACGTTATATGTCCCAGGTCGAATGACGGTATCAATAACATAAGGCCCTTCCCAAGAAGGCCCAAATACACCAGCACCATGTTCTTTATTATTAGATAGAACTCGTCGAAGGACAAGATATCCAACTTTAAAATGTCTACCTTTGACTTTGGAGTTATAATGTCGAGCAGTGCGTCATTGATATGATGCAATTTGGAGTTGAGATTGTTCACGCCGTTCTTCTAAAAGATCGAGTTCAATTCTCAGTAATACATCATTCTGATTTTGCTTATAAACAGATCACCGTAGAGAGCCTGCACCAATTTCAACAGGGATCATCGCTTCATATCCATAAGCCAAAGAGAATGGACTCTCTCCAATAGTGGTTCGTTGTGTGGTGCGATAAGCCCATAAAACTTCTGGAAGTACTACTGGCCAAGATCCTTTATGCTCCTCCAGTTTTGTCTTTATATTCTGCTTGAGTATTTTGTTTATTGCTTCGACCTGCACATTGGCTTGCGGATGAAAAACAGCAGAGAAACTCTTCTTGATGCCCAAGTTGTTGCAGAAGTCACGGAACTCGTCACAGTCGAATTGCTTTCCATTATCAGAAATTATGGTATGCAGTATACCATAACGGCAGATTATAGATTTATAAATAAAATCTATCATCTTCTTCGCGGAGATGGTGCTCAAGGCCTCGGCTTCTGTCCATTTTGTAAAATAATCGACAGCGACTACCGCATACTTCAAACCACCTCGCGCTAATGGCAGCATCCCGATTATATTAATTCCCCAAATAGCAAATGGCCATGGACTAGTCATTGAAGTTAAAGGAACATGTGGTTTCCTAGGAATGGTTGCAAATCTGGTTGCAAATCGTTGATATTTGTCACATTTCCTAGAAAATTTCAATGTATCTTTCTTCATAGTTGGCCAAAAATACTCTTGTCGAAGAATCTTGTTTGCAAGTGCTTGCCCCCCAGAATGATTTCCACATATTCCTTCGTGAATTTTCCTCATAATATAGCGTGCTTTTTCATCATTGACACACAATAATAATGGCGAGCTGAAACTCCTTCGATAAAGCTTTTTATCCTGGATGATATAGCGAGCTGCTTTCTTGCGAAGCTGCCTTGCATCGTCTTTGTTCTCAGGAAGATCGCCATTTTGTATATATAGCATTATGGGATCCATCCATGACGGTTTTTCATCAACTGGCATAATTACTTGGGGTTCGACCTCGATGCTTGGTGATATAAGAAATTCAATGGGAACTACCTTCAACAACTCTGTATCTTTCGTCGAAGCGAGCTTAGCAAGCGTATCCGCCCGGGTATTTTCAATGCGAGGAAGAAGCTGAATGTTATAAGTGTCGAACGTTAAGAACAATTGTTGCACCTTCTCCAAATAGGCCATCATTCTCTCTCCTCTCGCTTGATAATCGCCCTTAACTTGACATACGACCAGCTGGGAGTCGCTATACACTTCAATTATTTCGACCTTCATTTCCTGTGCGAGCTTTAGCCCAGCTATCAGTGCTTCATACTAGGCCTCATTATTCGACACTGGGAATTTGAAGCGAAGCACATAATGAATGTTGTGCCCTTCAGTTTTGATTAAAACTATGCCTGCACCTGCTCCATTTTCCTTTGATGACCTGTCAACATAAAGTTTCCACAACTTTGATATATCTGAGGCAGGTTTTTCGAGTACTCCCGTGGGAAGATCGACATCGTATATAAATTCTACAATAAAATCTGCGAGGGCCTGACCCTTTATAGCAGTGCGAGGTTGAAAATTGATGTCAAATTGACTCAATTCAACAGCCCACTTANCAGCAGAGAAACTCTTCTTGATGCCCAAGTTGTTGCAGAAGTCACGGAACTCGTCACAGTCGAATTGCTTTCCATTATCAGAAATTATGGTATGCAGTATACCATAACGGCAGATTATAGATTTATAAATAAAATCTATCATCTTCTTCGCGGAGATGGTGCTCAAGGCCTCGGCTTCTGTCCATTTTGTAAAATAATCGACAGCGACTACCGCATACTTCAAACCACCTCGCGCTAATGGCAGCATCCCGATTATATTAATTCCCCAAATAGCAAATGGCCATGGACTAGTCATTGAAGTTAAAGGAACATGTGGTTTCCTAGGAATGGTTGCAAATCTGGTTGCAAATCGTTGATATTTGTCACATTTCCTAGAAAATTTCAATGTATCTTTCTTCATAGTTGGCCAAAAATACTCTTGTCGAAGAATCTTGTTTGCAAGTGCTTGCCCCCCAGAATGATTTCCACATATTCCTTCGTGAATTTTCCTCATAATATAGCGTGCTTTTTCATCATTGACACACAATAATAATGGCGAGCTGAAACTCCTTCGATAAAGCTTTTTATCCTGGATGATATAGCGAGCTGCTTTCTTGCGAAGCTGCCTTGCATCGTCTTTGTTCTCAGGAAGATCGCCATTTTGTATATATAGCATTATGGGATCCATCCATGACGGTTTTTCATCAACTGGCATAATTACTTGGGGTTCGACCTCGATGCTTGGTGATATAAGAAATTCAATGGGAACTACCTTCAACAACTCTGTATCTTTCGTCGAAGCGAGCTTAGCAAGCGTATCCGCCCGGGTATTTTCAATGCGAGGAAGAAGCTGAATGTTATAAGTGTCGAACGTTAAGAACAATTGTTGCACCTTCTCCAAATAGGCCATCATTCTCTCTCCTCTCGCTTGATAATCGCCCTTAACTTGACATACGACCAGCTGGGAGTCGCTATACACTTCAATTATTTCGACCTTCATTTCCTGTGCGAGCTTTAGCCCAGCTATCAGTGCTTCATACTAGGCCTCATTATTCGACACTGGGAATTTGAAGCGAAGCACATAATGAATGTTGTGCCCTTCAGTTTTGATTAAAACTATGCCTGCACCTGCTCCATTTTCCTTTGATGACCTGTCAACATAAAGTTTCCACAACTTTGATATATCTGAGGCAGGTTTTTCGAGTACTCCCGTGGGAAGATCGACATCGTATATAAATTCTACAATAAAATCTGCGAGGGCCTGACCCTTTATAGCAGTGCGAGGTTGAAAATTGATGTCAAATTGACTCAATTCAACAGCCCACTTAAGCAGCCGTCGTGACGCCTCAGGTTTCTGTAAGACCTGTTTCAACAGGAAATTCGTGAAAACCCTAATGGAGTGAGCATGGAAGTAAGGTCGAAGCTTTCTTGATGCAATGATGAGTGCCAGCGCCAATTTTTTCATCTCTAGATATCTGGTTTCAGCATCAAATAATCTTTTACTTACATAATACACAGGTCGCTGAATATTTTCCTCCTCGCGAATTAATGCAGCACTCGTCGCATACTTAGAAACAGCGAGATATAGGCATAATTCTTCTCTCGGATTTGGCTTCGACAAGAGTGGAGGAGAACCCAAGTGTTTTTTCAACTCTTGGAACGCCTGCTCGCATTTTTCCGTCCACTCGAACCTCTTTGATCCCTTTAACACCTCAAAGAAAGGTTGACATTTATCGGTTGATCTGGATACAAACCGACTCAGAGCTGCTACTCTTCCTACTAGGCTTTGCACATCCTTGGGTTTACGAGGAGATTGCATATCAATCAACGCTTGTATCTTTTGAGGATTTGCTTCGATTCCTCGCTGATTGACCATAAAACCCAGAAATTTTCCAGATCCTACTCCGAATGCACACTTCTGGGGATTCAGCTTCATCTGGTATCTCCGGAAGATTTTGAACATCTCATCAAGGTGCTTGATGTGATCTTCGGCTTTCTCCGATTTCACTAGCATGTCATCGACCTATACCTCCATTGTCTTGCCAATTTGCTTTGCAAATATCATATTGACAAGACGTTGGTAGGTCACTCCTACATTGATAAGTCCGAAGGGCATCTTTTTATAACAGTATAACCCTCGATCAGTGATGAACGAGGTATATTCCTCATCTAGCTCGTACATGGGGATTTGGTTATATCCTGAATATGCGTCCATGAAACTTAAAAGTTCATGCCCCGATGTCGCATCTACAAGCTGGTCGATTCTCGGAAGAAGGAAGCTGTCCTTCGGACATGCTTTGTTGAGATCGGTAAAATCGATACATGTTCTCCATTTCCCATTAGGTTTTTCCACCAAAACCGGGTTTGCAAGCCAGTCAGGATAGAAAGA
>JXTB01000412.1:327383-341500 GCA_002914805.1 Parasponia andersonii
TATTTCTCGAGGATCGAAGTCTTCACTGGTCGTTTTGATTGACGCTTTCACTGACGGTTCGACTGACGCTTTATCTGACGATCCGACTGGAGCTTTGCTCGCTGCCTCGACTGACGCTTTGTCCGCTGTCACGACTGATGCTTTGCTCGCTACCTCGACTGGAGCTTCGCTCGCTGCCACGACTGATGCTTTGCTCGCTTCCTCGACTGGAGCTTCGCTCGCTGCCTCGACTGATGCTTTGCTCGTTTCCTGGACTGACGCTCTATCTAGCAGGTGGACCATCATTATGCGAGACGTCGCATCCTTTGCTTCGAGTTTTAGCGAGTTGTTATAACATGTCCTCGCATCATATTGATTTCCTCGCATCTCGCCTACCCCATGTTGAGTCGGGAACTTCATTGTTAGATGGTAGATCGAGGTGACGGCTCGAAATTCCTTCAGTGTCGGTCTTCCCAGCACAGCATTGAAGGCAGAGGGGTAATCCACCACCAGAAACTGGGTCATTATCGTTGAAACCCTTGGATAGGTCCCAACGCTGACCATCAATTCAATCATGCTCATAGGCATCAGGCTGTCACCAGTGAAATCATAGAGTGGAGTAGCGGCAGGCTTTAGGTCGCTCTCATTCAACCCCATCTTCTTAAAGGCGTCGAAGTACAGGATGTCTACAGTACTCCCATTATCGACCAATACCCGTCACAACTGTGTGCTTCCACAGTAAATTTTTATGACCAACGCGTCATTATGCGAATAATGGACCTTCCTTGTATCCTGCTCTGTGAAGGTAATGTCCATATCTGGTACTCGTTGAAGCTTGCGTGGTAGCTGCTCAAGATGCATGATGCTGGTTAACGGCTGTTGTTGAGCTTCTTGCACATACCTGTCCTGTGCTCTCTTGGAATCTCCCCCAACGTGCGGTCCTCCAAAAATAGTTCGCACCTCGCACTGAATTTCTGGAGGTCGCTGTTGGTCTTCTTCTCGCCTTTCGTCGTTTTGCCTAGTGTACTGTCGCAGTCACCCCTCTCTAATCAGCCTTTCAATTTCATCCTTCAGGGCAAAACAATTATTAGTATCATGCCCAATATCATTGTGATATCGGCAGAATTTGTTGGGGTCGCGCTTTGTCCTGTCCCGCTTCATCGGTTCTGGTTAACGGAATCGCTCTTTCTGGTTTGTGACCGCATAGATATGATCTATAGGTGCGTTTAATTCAGTGTGATTGTTAAACTGCATGGAAGCTCTTGAAATCTCCTGCCTTTTGGGTCTAGGCTGATTCTCATTCGGCTGTTCATTATTCCTCTTATTTTTCTTATTACCGTTTTTGTTGGTAATGACCGCATCCTTAGTCGCATCTATCCTTCCTTCTTTCTTAGTCTTTTGAAGATTCTCGCGCGAAGATTCTAACCTCAGATACCGACCAACCCTTCGGTAGAAGTCATTCTTGCTCAAGTAATTCCTCCCAGAGTTTAGTTTCTGGTCACACACTAGCCATCATGATAGTTAGAACTCCTCCCTCAGGTGGGTTATTGACCTTTGCTAACTCTGAGGTGAATCGATTGAGATAAGACCGTAGAGTCTCCTCTGGACCTTGCCGGATCGCAGACAAACTAACAAGTGGAACAGTAAAATTTTTTACAATTTGAAACTGTCTTAAGAACGCCGTCTGAAGTTGTTGTTAGGACGAAATTGAGCCAGATTTAAGTCCTCGGAACCACTTCTTCACTGCTCCCAAGAGAGTTACAGCGAAACATCTACAACGTGCATGATCATTAACCCGATGTAGTTCCATCAAGTCACTAAAGTGATCCATATGATCCTGTGGATCAGTTTTCCTATCAAAAGTGTTAATGGTGGGAAGTCTGAATCTAGTAGGAAGGGTTGCAGCTCGAACCTCCTCGCTGAATGGCGACTGACAATACCTATCAGCGAGCTCATCATCCCAACCAGCAAGTGCGTCTAACGCGATCCTTAAATTGTGAACATCGACGTTCAGAGGGAAAGCATTATCTCTCGCTGACGGCACAGGCGGCCTTCGATCGTTATCCTGATGCATGGCGGGTTAGTCAGGTAGAGTCTTCTGCAATCTGTGAGAGAAATCCAGTGAAATAGTGCGACGAGACCGACTTTGGTCGTTGTGATGCGATATGGATCGATCATGACTACGTCGTCACTCCAAATACTGTCTTAGGTTTGTAGGATCTTGTCTCGACTCTCTGCTGATTCTTTCGAAGACGCTTCTCGATGGTCGTCCTTGTTCGCCGCTCAAGCGATCTTAACTATTAGTGGATTTACGAGAAGGTTGTACACGATCACGGTTTGTACTTGAACTCTCTGTACCAGATTCTGGAGGCAAGTTTGCGACCTTGCCTTTTCCTTTGGAGATGCGATCTTCATGACGCTCTTGCTGAGTTCTTGGTTGGCCGCGTCTTCTTGTCTCTAGGATCTGTATTCCTTTCTCAGGTAATTAAGCAGGACGTTCTTTAGGACATTCATGTTGTGGTGGGGTTACCATCTGCCCTTCAGCAAGTCGTCGCAGGGTGTCATTGATCTGGTTAGTGATTTACTGAAGGTTCACCAGTGTCTCCTCCATACGATCCTGTCTCTGGGAAAGGTTTTCTGTTGCGGTCATAGTAGGCTGATCCTGAGCAGGGTCTGCCTGTGTAGCTGCAGTGCTTTGGGGTTGGTTTTGGCTAGTTCCGGTGACTCTGGTAGTATTTCTAATGTTTGCCATTATTGAAAAAAGTGGAATTTGATAAACTTTTTCGCCAGAATAGCCCTCCTTCTAGCGCCAATTGTTGATGGAGGTTTTATCAACAATAAATTTAGAAACAATTAAGAGATGTGGCTTGTGTGAATTGAGTTATTAATCAAAGCAAATAAAGAGAGAGGATTTTATAGTGGTTCAGCCCCGAAAAGATGAGCTTACGTCCACTATTTTTCACTATTTTCTGGAGAATTACAAGCACTCAAAGTTACAATGTTTCGTCTGGAAATCTTTCAGTCAGAATTTCGAAGTCTAAAAATTGGAAAATTGGAATCCCCCGTCTTGAAACATTGAGTTCCCTTTATATAGGTGAGGGTAACTCAATGTTCCCAATTGTGAAAATGGATAACTATACAATCGGGTAATACAATTTTGAGTAACAACATAATTAGATAACCACTCAAAACGGGTAACCGGTCGATCATAAAAGGGGAGACTTCTGTTTTTCTTTCCTTGTAGGTTACCTGTTTGACAAAGCAGAGACTTGTTTCTTTTTCTTTCGGAAGAGGTCACTCATAACCTATACTGAGGAGGTCGCATGAAACTTATGTAAAAGAGGTCACACATAACTACACGGAGGAGGTCGCATGTACCTAAGCGGAGGAGGTTGCACATAATTTACACGGAGGAGGTCGAACTTAATTTCTACTCATGCGACCTGACATAGGATTTTAGACCGCACAACAGTAGTGTTTGTCGTTTCTCTGGTTCTAGGCCTTTCACTTAGCTAAAGTTGTTTATATTTGTTGTTATACAAGACAGTTATTTTTTCCCGGCATTGAATAAGAAACAGAAAACCTTTATAATAAAAACAAATGGCACTTTCTCATTGCCTTACTTCAAAATGCACTAAGTTCCTCGTTAGTTTCGTAACCTTTGGATCGTACGTGAAAATAGTCTAACGGATATTAATTAGGGGTAGTTAGTGAGGAGCATTTAGATAGTAAATTGAGGAAAAAATTATGATCGGTTCGATTTTTATATTTATTTCTGAATATTTTAATATATATTTTTTTAATTTTATGTACTTTTGAATATTTTAATAAAAATTTACTTTTTCTTTTTTTCTTTTCTAGAGTTATTCTTTTTCTTTCATCCTTGTCATCCCAGATTGGTCCTAACCCAAATTAAAACATTCATGAACTTACATATAATTTAAATCCTATGATTACAGATTTTTAAAAAAAATAGTCATAAACTCACATCTAATTTGAATCCTATAATTACAGATTTTTTTTTAAAGTTAAACATATATGTATATTTTTTACATTAAGTGTGAATTAGAAAATGAGAAAATCACTAATTTTAAAAATCAAAATAACCTAAAATTAAAAGTAAAGATAGGAGACATATTTCTAAGAAAACCATCAATCATGTCAATGAATTAGTTGAATAACGAAATAAAACTAGAAGAATAAAACTATGAAGAAACTCAAATTCAGTGACGTTGATGACGAATTTTAAAAATTGCAAAGTTTTTATTCTTGTTGAATCCGATGAATTAGTGGAGAACTACATAGCCCCCTACTTCAAACCAATAAAGATTGTACATATTTTGGATATTCAACTCAATTTTGATTTTCTATGCTTTAGAAAGTTTTCTTCTAAAATTTGTGTGACTATTCAGAATCTTTGATTCTTGAAGCATCAAAGAAGTAATGATATGAAATGGGGGTTAAAGTGTGTTTGCAGCACAGAAGGGAAAAAAAAAGTGTGAGAACGAATGTTTAAATTTTTTTAATGTGTGTGGAGGGAATTGAAATTTATTTTGCATCCATGCCAAATTTTCTAATTTGTTTTCTTCTTTTTTTTTTGAGCTTTAGTTCTAAATAAGTCGAATAAATTTAATTACTAATTATTGAAGTAATTAAAAATATAAATGAATGTCTAAATCATTTGTTAAAAAATTTGTTTAGTGATATTAAATTAATATGAATTTTGCTTAATTTTACAAATTCATCTAGTTTTAATATAATTGAAATATGAGACGAAATATAATAGTATTATACCAAGAGCATAGTAACTACTTTTTGATAAAATACTTAATGATGGTTAAAGTAGTGTGATTGCTCACTAAACAATGCAAATTTGTTCAATTTAACCTAAGTTTAGTTTGTAACATTATATCATAGTATTAATACAACTAATATAATAATATACTACATGATATTTTGATTGGTGATAAATAAGTTGATGTTAATTTGAAATTAAATATGTAAATTCATCAAAATTAAACATAGTTAAACTATGGGACATAATATAATAGCATTATACTAAAAATTATAATTACCTACTTTGTAACACCGTGTTTAGTTATACTAGTTTAATGTGAATATTTGCTTAATTTTGCAAATTGATCCATCATTTTATCTAATTTGAGTACGAGACAAAATCTATTTTGTTTTTCTGACTACTATTATCACAAACTTTCTGACATTATACTTAGTAATAGTTTAAATAATATGATTTATCATTAATTGGTGCAAAATTATCTAATTTTAATCTAATATGATCATTGAGTAATATGTAGTAGTATAATGAAAAGTACTATAGTATTATACATGCAATAGTATTATAGCATATAGATATTTACTTGGTCACAATATACTCAAAGATAATAAATCTATGAAATGTATAGATAACTAGCACACAATCAATCATTTTATATCTAATTTGATTGTATGACAATATGTTTTAGTATTATTATAAGCACCGATACTCATATACTTTGTCATGCTATGATCAATGATTAGTAATATTAGATTAATTTAATTTCACATAATTTTAAAAACTTCTTCTATTTTTAAATAATTTTAGAGTGGGATAAGATACAATAGTGTTGTATTAAGCACTGTGGTGTCCTAGTTTGTCACATTATACTTAATGATATTAAATTAATAAAATTTCTCACTATTTAGTATAAAGTCATTCATTTTGTATCAAAATTGATCATGGGTCACTATGTAATTGTGTTATAATATATAATTACCTACTTAGTAAGATTATATTGATAATAATTGGTTATTGTAAATTTCTACTTAATTTAATAAAATTTATCTACTTTTTATTAATTTAATTATGAGATAGTTGGAAATAGTGTATGTTTACGCTCAAAATATACTAGCAACTATTTAGTGTAGATTAAGGTGTCGATCCCACAGAAAAGTAAATCAACAGTAAAAAGGTAACAAGAAATAAAAAAAAATTGAAAATAAACATAAACTAAGTCAGAAATTGAAATAATAAGTAAAAATACCAACATGAGAAAAACGAGGCTTCAAGATTCACTTAATTGTTTATCTAACTATTACCAACTTTAATTCCTATTTACTATTAAATTATATGTTTCATATCCTAAACACATTACCAGAAATATAGCATTTAAGAATAAATATTAACCTAAAGTATTCAATATAAAAAATTCTTCTAATTAACACCAAAAATAATTTATCTTATTAATTATCTAAGATCGATAATATATCACAAATATAATACTACAGTAAAAGATTAGTTATCTAAGATCGATAATATATCACAAAGATAATACTGCAGTAAAAGATAAACTAATAAAACAAATATAATTATAAACTAGTTTAAAAGCATGACTGAATTTATATGAGAACTAGAAAATAATATATTGAAAATAAAAATATTAAAAAATTTAACAAACTAAATTTATAAGCGTTGAAGTACTCTTAAAAATCAAAGTTAGAAAATAATAAAGCTATACAATTATGATCGTCTCTATAGTTTATCTAAAAATTAGTCTAACTTCCCACTCATCTCACACGCTTTTTTTAGAAAAAGTAAAAAAATTGGTGTGTGTTTTTTTGTCACATTATGACTATTTATAGCGTGTTGTGCAAGTCTACGCGTTTCCAAAAGTGGTTTTGTGGTTTTTGATTGGTTGGATGATGTATAAAACTCTCGCTATTCCCTTTTCTTCCCTCTTCCCCCACGTTTCTGGGCTTTGGGTCGTGATTCGATGCAACCGAAATTCATGAGCCTAGCACTTAAATGAAGTTTGATTTGCAGAAGGAAAATCAGAAGTCAACACGCTGACGTGGCTTCAGATGAGTGGTGTCAAAACCAAATGTACGAAGAATCTGACGAACATACACGGCCTCGAAAGGTTTGCAGTGCACGGGCCCACCTGTCTTCTGCATCGGACGCGCCAGCTTCTCCGCGTGTATTCCACGCGCGCATCCTGATAGCTGCGTGCACGATCGAACAGCCGAGATTGCAAGTTTTCTCGTTTTCCTACTCGCAAATGCTTTGGTTTCTTTTTCCGATTTTTCCTTTTTTTATTCTTTAATCTATATCAGAATAAAATTAAAATTAAATCTAAATCAAATTCAAATTAAATCTAAATCAAAATATAAAAAAACTATAACCTGAATTTAATTAAAATGACTTAAATTATCTAAACTAAATTAAATTAACTAAATTAAATAAAATAACTAAATCTAATAAAATCATATCTAAATACTAAAAATAAAATTAACTATAAATAACTCAAATCAAACTAAAATTACAAAAAAACACACAAAATATATAAGAAAAAAACATAAATAACTCTATTTTTATAAAGTCATCAGTGTAATACTTAATACTTTATTAAGTTACTTTGGCACATTATTATATAAGATATTAAATTATTTGAAATTCTTACTAATTAATGCAATATATATATAATTAGTGTTACAGAAAGTATTATAATTAATCATGCCTTATAATTTGACCAAGAAACAATATATAAATATTATTGTGCAAAGTATTATAATTAATTACTTTGTCACACGATATTCAGAGAGACTAAATTAATTATATTTATCACTTATTAGTTAAACAACATTAAATCTAAATCTAATTTGAATACGAGACAATATGTAATAGTGCTATAATTTTCTAAAAAATAATAGTTCTTGTCACATTATACTCAAATTTACTAAACTAATTATATTTCTCACTAATTAGTTTAATGTGATTCAATTTAAATTTTATTTCACCATGACACAACAAGTAATAGCATTACATTAGGTGTTATAACCACCTACCATGTGATATAATTATTATTCATACAAGATTAAATTGAAATTTTACTATATTTTTGCTAAATTCTTAGATTTATATTTAATTTTGAATATATAACTCACAGATTAGAAATAGAGGAGACCCAATCATCTTTTTAAATAGGTCATTCAGATGAGAGGTAATTGGTAGTCCATCTCATCATTTTACATTATACTCATCTACTTAATAAGATTAAGATTAATGACAATATATTAATGTGATTTTTATTACTTTTACAAAATTCATTCAACTTGTTCATAATTTTTACATGTCACAGTATTTAATATTTAAATTAATTAATTACTCATCCAATTTCGTATTATACATGATAATATTAAATTAAATTAAATAAATATCTCACTAATTTCACTAATTTTTGTTATATTACACAATTTTCTCTCACTAATTATTTATACTGGATTAACATATATACACTGCTTTATTCAGGACTAGATTTATTGTTAATAAGAATAAGCTTAATTAATTAACTATTTCAATGCAAAGATGAAAATAATAGTGTAAATTAGTATGAAACGATATTAATTTCTCAAAACGATATTAAAAAATCTCGTTACAAATCAAATATTTGTTTTTTGAATCACAATATTTGCCTTCTAATGCATAATACTTGACATTCAATCCAGAATATTTGTCATTTAATTATTTTATCAAGTCCAAAATAGTTAAATCGCATAAAATGAACAATATTTTTGTTATAATTTTACAATTCAATCCTTAATTTTTTCAATTTAATACTTTTTTGTGTTACTGATTTTACACTATTACTCCTCAAAAGTATCTTTCATTTTTTTCCCATAATTTTTGGTAGATAATTATTGATACTTTTTTTTTTTCGTAGCTTGCTATCATACGCTCAATATTTTTGTCTTTTAGCAAGGCACCAAATGCCTCGAAAGGACGGTAAGACGTGTGAGAATTTGCCAAAAAAAAAATGAGAGAGAAAACAGAGAACGAGAAAGGATAAAGTGACACGTGGCAGAGAAATCCACCTAGCTAGTCGGAATAGGGGGAGCACCTGCCCACGCCCTACTGCGCCACCCATACGCCAATATAAAACGATAGCCGGTGGATCCACGAATAAAGGGCCCTCGAGTCTTAACAAGATTTTGTTATGTCATTAAAAACTCATTTAGGCGTGCGTTTCCGCGTCTATGTACGTTTATTTGTTTTAAAAATGAAATAGAATAAAATAAAAAAAGGGTATCCATTTTTACTTTTTATTTCTTTTTTGGTAAATTAATTACGTATTATCCTTTTAGATAAACCAACATATAGATTGTCGGAGATCGAAATGGAAGGTCGGATGCTACGTTGATGTTGGCCCAATTAATTACCGGATAAGAAAGTGAATGATAATACCATTGTCTTTATTAATGGATATTGACAGTCTAGATCTCTGCTAGACTGCTTCTAGCCTTCTATATTCTACGACTTAATTTCGCTGTCCTAAGACCAGTCAAAACCAACATCTAGAACAAGCCAGGAAAGTCACCACCGTCCACGTCCCTAGCTCATTACTTATTATAAGGATAAACATAAAAAAAAAAAGAAATTTCTGCTAAAAAAACAAAACAAAAAAAAGAAAAGAAAAAGAGGAATGTTAGATTTTACTCTCTCTCTTGCACTGTTCTCTTCTGAATTTGACAATTTGACACGTTGATTTCACCATAATTTATTATATTATTTAAATTTGATAGTAAAATATGTGTCGGATGATAAAATTAAAGAGCGTGAAAACAAGTGAGAAAGATAATACAATTAGAATTAGTATTTCTCAAAGAAAAGAAGAAGAAAAATAATTCATTTATTTATGTGATAATTGGGAGGACACATTGATTAGTTGGTTTACAATCTGAATATAGAGAGCATAACAAGCCATATGCATTAAGCACAAATTTTATTCTTTCAAACGGACAAAGCCCCCATTTCCTTTTCTTTTTCTTTCTTTATTTTCTTGAAAAAAAAAAAAGAAGAAGAAGAAAAGGAATGGACCTGATTGACTGGGAAATGTCGAGACTGGTTCAGAGACTTCAGACAAAAGCTAATGGCCTATTAGTTTGCTCTGATGTGAAAGAATGTGGCAGAAAGTCTGGTGTGACTGAAATTGGAAATTTGGCCCTGAATAGAACAATTTGGGCCAAATTGATTTTCTCATAACTATTTTCAATCGATTTTTTTAGGCTGGTATAAAAATTGTGACATTTTGTACCTCTTATGACTATATCTGGTCATAATGATTTTTTCCCCCGGTTTCTGACACTTCTATTGATAAAAGCCGAAATAGAATTACAAAAATACGATACGTTAGTTTTCTTTTTTCCCGATTCTTATACTTTTTTTCCCAGTACCACGTCTTAGAAAAATATCACTTTTAAAATGATTACTAATTATCAATTTCTGAAAACTAGTTACCAACTGCCAACTATAGATATCTTTAATTACTACTTAGTGCTCGAAAATTCTGATTATCGATTACTAGTTACTATTTAAAAATATATATTTTTCTAAAAAATTTTCAACAAATGTTATTTTCGAAAAAATGCAGTATCAAATCTAAAAAAAAAACTGAATTCACCATATTTTTCTGATTCTTCTCTAAAAAAAAACACAAGAGAGCCTAATTTTTTTTTTTTTTGAAACCATCTGATCATAAGGTTTATGGCTACTGTTTCTAAGATTTTACAAAAGATTATAACTTTACGATTAGTTCTTTTATTAAAAAAAAATCGAAATCATCCTGAAAAGTACTGCTGCAAATGTCATTGGGACCCAAGAGCTCCTAGATCAGTTCATTTCCCAAATTGAAAGTTGCAAATAACCGAAGCCTTGGATTATGACCCAATCCGTATAGTTGAGGAAAGAACAAGAACAATTTTTAAGAGCGTATTCTATTTTGAAATAAGAAATGAAAAAAAAATGTTTACTTTTACGATAATGAAAAATAACTTAAAGCCTGAAATCATATCAGGTGACTGCATGGGGTAAACATCTTAAATTTTTTATCTTCTTCCCCAAAACAGTGTCTTTTCCCAAATATTTTCGTGGAACGGCAATGTCGTACGGATTCTAGCTAATTTAAATAAGCCCAATATCACATGTCCGCTTGAGCCTCCCTTGAATCCTTGGTTACTGGTGAGCCCGGGACGTGGGCCGTTCAAAAGTTCCAGCTGGGCCAACTATATCTAAAACCCGTAATGAATAGTGACACAACAATTTCTCCAAATTTTCATCATTATCTTCTCTTCTCTCCCAAATTCTCTCACATGAAACTTAAATATAAAATCACGTGACGCATCCTACCCATATATGAAGCATCCGCCACATATAGTTGGAAAGCTGGTTTTGAACACACGAGTGTTACATTGCTCTTCCTTATCTCACTTATACAATGATCTTTCTTTCAGCTAACACAAAAAGGGGAGATAAAACAAAAATTATTCTATATTCCATGAAGGATTTTAAAAAAATACTATACACGAAAATGAACATCTGCCAACCCCTTTTCCTCTAGACTTAGAGGGCTCTTCTTATTCCTCTATGTACTCACATCACATGACTTATTTCAAATGGGTTAAGAATAGACACTTAAGCTACCTGTAAACTTTCCATTGTTACGATATACTTGCCGCTTCATCTAAAGCTCCAGAGCAGTCTGTAAGACAGAAAACTTTAAGACTTATGAATAGTTCTAAGGAACTTGTTCAAATGTTGTGAAAGAATAAGAATGAAATTATAGAAGTCATGTACAAGTTCAAGACACATGATTATGATCCATAGCTAATCATTGTATGCCTCTTCTTTATGATCCATAGCTAATCATTGTATGCCTCTTCTTTATGATCCATAGCTAATCATTATATGCCTCTTCTTTCTCTATATTTTCCGGCGATTCATGATTATAGATGAAGATGACAAACTTACTGTATTGATGAGCCTGAGAGCAGCAGGCCGTGTAAATTTTCTAGCGAAAAGAAAACAAGGAGCTGGTTTCCCTTTGCTAGTACACCATTCTCTTCGGTACTCAGTCTCGTAATAGATGTTATCTATCTCCTGAAAAAATGAACTAACTTTGTTTTTCATGCTTTTCTACTCCGATTTGATGAGCTAAGTAATGCAATATTCAAAGGAATCTTAAAATGTATGCATGCAACTCTCCAAGCTAGAGTTGGAAAGAAATAGTTTGTATTCAGTTAGTAAATCATTTTTATTTAATAAACCTGTTATGGTTCAAAAGAATTGCTAGCATCTCAGTATTTCACAGCATATTGATATCACCTTTATAGATTGAATAAGTATGGAAGTAGCATCTGAAAACTTGTAAGTAACAGGGTGCCATCCCCGGCGTTCACGGTCTTTTGAGGATGATAGATCCCACGACGAATGTGTGAGCGATCTTCGTGTTATTTCTGCTTCAAGGCCTTCTTGCTGAAATTTGAAAGACAACCTTCAGAAATCCGAGTTTTATCTTTTGACTTTAATACTTGCAAACAAAAATAAAGAGAGAGTTTTTTTTCCCCCCTTCTTTTTTGGGGTGTGGGGGAGCATTACATGGTTCTACGAAAGGCCATTTAAACCCGATCAGGATAAATGAAGCCCAAATCTTCAGACAGAAAAGCACTTACGGCTAGTAAAGTCTGAACATAATGTTCATCAGGTATACAATTATGCTCCTTGGATGCATCAGCCGGCTGCAAATGAGATGTAAAGTACAACTAGTCTTATTTACACAGAAATGAGATGGAAATAGTAAAAATTTGCAGGAAAATAGCATTTTTTTGAATCAAAGTTCTGCTAGGTGCCAGACTACATTTGGAAGCTTATGAGCCTAACTAAATAGGGTTACTAAAGTAAAAGGGGTACTTACAAGGGGGCGATCCCGCCAAAATTCAGGTAGTGACCTCCTCTGCATAATTTTCATGCATAGAACAGGTAAAGATCAGAGGAACAAACAGCCTTCGACAAACAAAAAGATAAAATAGATAAGATCATACAAAAGTTTAAACTTGTCTCCTGAATGGTGGAGAGCTAAAATGGATGCACGTAAAATAACTCCATACCCTTAGAAATGACAATCTAAGGCAATTGTTTGCCTAAGTATTGCAGGTTCTTGTTTTCCTAAAACAAATATCAATTATTATTCTAGTTAAAGATAGGATGTCAAGTTGGAAGCCCCCATAAGAGTGCCTCATTTAAAAAGAGAATACGTTGGACGGCTCTTCCATTATTATCACCATCCAAAAGTGGCAGCTAGTTCACTGCTTTACTAGGTAAAATCTCCCGGCGACAGACTAGGAGTTTGGGATTGAAACCTACTTTCACTAGGTTAAGATGACTTATGGCGACAGACTAGGAGTTTGGGATTGAAACCTACTTTCACTAGGTTAAGATGACTTATAGGACGCGTTGTGCTACAATAGTCCAATTGACCTCCAATGTACTGAAAAGCAAAAGTTGCTAAAATTTGTACATATGGAGTATGGAAGAAGCTACCACATCATAATACTAACAAAACAGCTTGCAGTATATTTTCAAAAAGATTATTAGCCAAAACTATATCAAAGACATCGTACCTTGCAATGTAACTGAAATATAGGGAAGACAATATCATCTTTCACCACGACCTCTGCATGCTTCCTGGTCAAAACAACCCACTGCAAAATAAGATAATTATGAGGCACATCAAATTCAGGAATTAGGAAAAAGCCAATCATGTCACTTCATTTAAGTCTTTTAGCAGAAGACATAAGAACTTTTTTTATAACATAGCCGAACTCTACCTGAGATCCCTTCCTCCAGTTATGAACAGGAATAACAGGATCCATTCTAGGATTGTAGCGGCCCTCCTTTGTATCAGCGAAACTGCTCCATGAATTTGATAATCAACAACAATGGGAGAGACACCAAAACCAAAAATTCAACAGAATATATCTTAAATATGCTAATATTGAATAACATTAATTACTTTACTTCCGGCTGGCATTGATATTTGGAGGAACAAGGGATCCACATAAATCTCCCAGCAGGGAATGGACAGGAGACAACCGATAATTAAATAACTTTAATGAACAAAATCTACCTATCTCCTTCAACTCACTCACCTATCAACAAAACTGGTTGATGTTGACATGATGTAGTTATATATATAGCTGAAGTTGTAAAGAGGGACGCAGCTGCAAAGAGATGAAGAAACTGAAAGCCTGTTAGATAAGAAAATCACATCCAAAAGAGAAAAGGAAAGCAAACAGAGATGAAAATTCTG
>JXTB01000412.1:351661-364526 GCA_002914805.1 Parasponia andersonii
TGCACGCCGCACTTAAGAACCACCTCAGAAAAGGAAGCAAGTCCGCGAGGTGGTGTGTGAGGGCGGTTGAACTCCATTGGAAGACGCAGGGGGATAGCGATCTTGTAGCTGCTCGCAATCTTCCTGAGTTTGTTCGACGTGCAGCTCGTTCGGACGTTTATACAAGACCAGTTTCCCTCTACGTATGGGTAGCCAGAAGAAAATGCCGGAGCATCCCTAATATGTTTGGGCCACTGATCCTGGGGAAGATCGCCTATTCGGGGACTACTCTGTCTTACCCCAGTTATTTCTATCTCGGGTTCGGACTCGGGGTAATCCTCAAGGTTAATGGTACTAACACTTGAGCCGGATTCCCCAGAAAAGGCGTTTCCTTCCCTAAATAGTTCTTCACTACTAGACATCTGAAAAGAAATATGCAGGGGTTCAGATAGAGGATTTCTACTATTCTGGTAATTTATTCTAGGGTTACACGAAAATGTTCAAGCAGTTCATCAAAAATGTTCGAGTAGTTCATCAGAAGTGTTCGAGCAGTTCATCAGAAGTGTTCGAGCAGTTTATCAGTAAATGAACCGTCAGTTCAGTAAGAATAAATTAGGGTATCAGACCCTAGAGATTGAAGATAAGATCATTTTTAGCAGTTCTACTCTACAGACTAAAGAGTATAAAAACAAATTTCTTATTTCACTTCGGTGAAATAAGTTTAATCCCCAGATTGAAGTTTTCAAGAATGAAAGAAAAGAGGATACTAACCTTTCTTCAATGGAGGGAGTTGAGTTAATTCGGAACCGTCGGAGGAGCAGCAGTGGTTGGAGCGACCTGGGAGATAGGACGGCGCTAGGGTTCTTGAGATTTCTGAGGATTTTCTGAAGTTTTCAGAAGAGAAACGGAAATGAAATAGGAACAGTTGGTTTCTGATATTTATAACCTAAGCACCATTAGATCGCAGCCGTAGATCAGAGGATTCGAATTTTAAATCTGAAGGCTAAGGATTGCGCGGGATTTAAATCTATCCGAAAGTCAGGATTATTTAAAATTTGAAAAGATTCGGTGACGGTTGGCATCAATCAGGCTTCCTCGAATTTCGCTTTTAGCTACATGTGTTCCATTCTGACAGATACGCGTGATCTCGAGAGGAGATTTGACGGATCTTCGATTACTCAAACTACAAGATTTATGACGTCATTTGGTTGCACGGTAATTGGAAGCTCCATTTCGTCCTAAAGAACGAATGGAGCTGGGGGGCAATTGTTGTGCGGTCTAAAATCCTAAGGTCGCATAAGAATTATATGCGACATCCTCCAAGAAGGATATATGCGACCTCCTTCGTGGTACTTATATGCGACCTCTTCCGCAGGTTTTTGTGCGACCTTCTCCGTGCAGTTTTCCTTAACAAACAGGAAACCTATAGGAAAAAGGAAACACGAAAACACTATAAAGGAAACCTACAAGAAGAGGGAAATAGGTAAATGCTGTGGAAGAAACCTACAAGGAAAGGGAAACTGAAGACTCCTATTTGCGATTAACTAGTTATCATTTTTGAGTAGTTATCCAATTGTATTGTTACTTAATTTATGTTACCCAATTGTATAGTTACCCGTTTATACAATTAGGATCCTAGAGACATAAGGAACCTTGGGACATAAGGTCACTACAATCTATATAAAGGGGGCTCTATGTTCCGAAGAAGTCATAACCAATTCTGGGCAGAAACAAGTCACAGAGAATAGAAGTCAGAGCAAATACACGCTTAGGGTATTCCAAACTTTAGGTAGTCTAAGTCTTTAGCATTCTTCTATAGCTTTTAAGTATTGTAACCTTGAGTATTCATCAATATAGTGAGAAAACAGTGGACGTAGGCTCATCTTTTTTGGGGCCGAACCACTATAAATCCCTCTCTCCTTATTTGCTTTGATTACTACTTCAAATTCACACAAGCCACATCTCTTAATTATTTATAAATTTATTGTTGATAAAACCTCCATCAACACTTATGAAATTCGAGATGGATGGAAATGACTTTTTTTCTTCATTTCAACCCCCCCCTTCTGAATGGATAAGGAGAATTGGAAGTGTCGTTACACCCCAGTCTAATTTTCGCCACTAGAACCACATTAGACAATTAATCTTTTGCGATCTGATAGAATAATGTATTTGTTAAAAACATAATTGAATGTCTTTATATTTATCATTGCAAAATGAAAATTGTGGTGAAAGTATAAAAAATATTTAGATGGGCGTCCCACAAAAATGTAATATACTTTGTCGCCTATTATTTTTTTGGGAGATATTTTGCTCATCATTTTGTATCCAATAATTATATGGTTTATCAGGATATTATTGATTATTATTATTTAGGTGAATCGGTGAAATAATACTTGAAGTAATCAATTAAGTTATTTTGAGCAACCAATTAAGTTATTTCAGAAAATTTGACAAGTTACCTCAAGCATTTCACTAATTAATAAAAAATGATATTTTTCTAAATAATTTAAAAGTAGTTTTGTTGAAATTAAATTTGTGATTTTTTTTTAAAAAAAATCAAAATTTAGGATTTTTTAATTTTTTTTAAAACTTTTACCATGAAAAATCTTATTTCTTTTAAAAAGTCATTATTTTCGGCCTAAATTAATCCTACCCATGTTCTTTACTCCTTTTCCAATACTTCGTGGGCTTGAAGCTGTGTCTACTATTCCAATTCAAGGTGAAGCAATCTTGATGTACAATACTGTTTCGGTTATCAAGAATCCCTTTATGAATCATTATCGTGTCGAGCTAGACTAATGGAAGTCTCAAACATGCCAATTGAGTCCGTACACCTCCATCATCATCCTCCATTTACTGTCAAAAGGTGCAAAAAAATTTCCACATTCACCAATTAAACTTTGAATTTGTTTTTCTCTCTCTCAAGTGATTTTGTGACTTTATTCTTTATGCAAGTGAAGTTGTTCAGTTACTAAAACCAGTAAGATTAAGAGCTCAAGCTCGGCTCTCCCCAATTTCTTGAAATTACATAGAGATACAAATTTAAGTAGAAGATTGTGTTTGGGACGAAACTCACATGGGGTTAGGGGCAAAGATAGCAGTATCATTGTCGACCATGGTTCTCGTCGCAAAAAATATAATCTCATGCTAAGTAAGCTCAATAATAACCCAAGTTTTAATGTATTTTTCTTTTAGTTTGATCTTCTAGGCTTAATTTGAATTGAGTTTGAAGTGTAATTTTTTTTAAAATATGAATTTTAGATGAGTTTGTGATAATATTTAGATAAAAATCTGGATACGAGATAGTGAAACCTGCTCATATGGTAGTTTTTCTATTTTATAAAGTTTTATCTCAACTTTGTCTGTCTGCCAAAATCTAAGTTTAATTATTTTTATGGAAATAGGAGTTGGCGGAACTGTCAATTAAATACTCATTTGATAAATGTATTCAACTAGGGGCTAATCCGATTGTTGTGAGTTAATTTTTCCTTTTCTTTGGAAGACATTGGCACTAGGTAGCACAATATAATTTCTTTTTTTTTTTTAATTTAATTTTAATTTTTCCCCTGTAACCATGCCAAATGTAATGCACTATTCTTCGTGAAAATAATAATTATAAGCTATGTTTACTAATTTGATATGGGCAGTAATGAGACTGGAAATAGTGTCTTTCTTTTCATCTATTTTTATGTTTACACTTGCTCACACATTTAAGAAACATATTATGGATAAATGTATTTCGAATTTTTTATCCCAAGGTAAATATGCGCCCAAAATTCACCTTTCATGTGTATGTTTTTGGGTCAATTTTTTATCGACACAACGTCAATAATGCGTCGGTAAATGTTTTTAAAATTTTTTAATTCCAAAATAAACAGGCACCAAAAATTTGCCTCTCGAAGGAATTTCTTTTTGGGCCAATCTTTTACCAATGCAAAGTTAATAACACACTGGCAAATGTATTTTACAATTTTTTATTTTTATTTTTTTGGGCAACCTTATGCCAACAATAAATCAATAATGTGTTGGCAAGGGGTCAAAATAATCCGAGACTTTTACGTGAAAACTATTTCCTGACATGTAGCCTGTCAGGAAATGTACTACCCACTGAAGTATTTTTAAGAGGCCTATACCGTTGCATAAATCTATTATGCGTCAGTAAAATATATTTTTGCCAGTGCACAGTTTTTAATGCGTCTGCAAAGACAATATTTTTTGTAGTGATATTTTCGCCCATTATTTTCTTTTGCGAGATATTTTGCTTATCACTTTGTATCGAATAATTATATGGTTTATCAAGATATTGTTAATTATTATTATTTAGGTGAAACTGGTGAAATGATGTACAATAATCAAGTTACTTAAAGTAACCAATCAAATTACTTCAAGTAATTTCACAAACTACCTCCAATATCTTACTAATTAATGAAAAGTATTATTTTTCTATTAAAATTTATTTTGTTCAAATTAAATCTGTTATTTAAAAAAAAAAAAAAACTCAAAATCTGGAATTTTTTCAATTTTTTTAAAACTTTTATCATAAAAAATCTCATTTCTTCAAAAAGTTATCATTTTCGGCCCAGATTAATCCTACCCATGTCCTTTACTCTCTTCCAATACTTTATGGGCCTAAAGCTTTGCCTATTATTCCAATTCAAGGTGAAGCAAACCCGATGATACAATGTTATTTCGGTTATCAAGAATCCATTCATGAATCATTATCATGTCGAGCCAGACTAGTGGAAGTCTCAAACATGTAGAATGAGTCCGTCCACCTCCATAATCATCCTCCATTCACTGTCAAAAGGTACAAAAATTTCTCCACATTTACCAATTAAACTTTGAATTTTTTTTCTCTCTCAAGTGATTTCATGACATTATTCTTTATGCAAGTGAAGTTGTTCAGTTACTAAAACCAGTAAGATCAAGAGCTCAAGCTGGACTCTCCTCAATTTCTTGAAATTATAAGGAGACATAAATTTAAGTAGAAGATTGTGTTTAGGACGAAACTCACATGGGGTTAAGGGCAAAGATAGTAGTATCATTGTCGACCACGGTTCTCGTCATAAAAAATATAATCTCATGCTAAGTAAGCTCAATAATAACCCAAGTTTTAATTTATTTTTCTTTTAGTTTGATCTTTTAGGCTCAATTTGAATTGAGTTTGAAGTGTAATTTTTTTTAAAATATGAATTTTAAATGAGTTTGTGATAATGTTTAGATAGAAATCTGGATACGAGATAGTGGAGCTTACTTATATGGTAGTTTTTATATTTTATTAAGTTTTATCTCAACTTTGTCTGTCTATTAAAATCTAAATTTAATTATTTTTATGGAAATAGGAGTTGGCAGAACTGTCAATTAGATATTCATTTAGTAAATATATTCAACAAGGGACCAATCGGGTTATTGTAAGTCCATTTTTCCTTTTCCCTGGAATACATTACCACCACATAGCCCAATATAATTTTTTTTTTTTTTTTACTTTCATTTTATTTTCCCTTATAACTATGCCAAATGTAATGCACTATTCTTCATGAAAATAATAACTATAAACTATTTTTACTAATTTATTGAGAAATTAAGGTTTTAATCTTACTCACTCTTATTTTTAAGATAACAAATATTTGATTTAGTACTAATGATTTTACTTGAGTGTATAGTGAAATAGCTTTAAAAGTTCTAATTCAAGTTAATCAAGAAAGTAAGCTTAAAGATAGATGCATATTGGATTTATTAGAATCAAGCTTGAAGATGGATAATCAAGATACAAAACCATGCATAGATAGGGTATATTTCATATTTAGTCTTATATTTAGTTCATTGCACATAACTTCTCTTTGCATTAGATCATACTTTTCAAAAGAGTTTTCAAACTATCTTAAGCTTAAAATGACTATTTTATTATAAAAGTTTGAAAATAGAAAATAATGATTTTGAATGGGTAAAATATTCTTTAAAATATGATTTCTTATGTTCAAATAAGTTACTAATATATTTGATATCATGATTATTTAAAATAGGCTAAAAGAATATTTAAAAGAAGAATTTCTATTTGTAAACAAGAATGTCTTTTAGGTTGAACACTTTCTAAATTATTGTTAAATATCTTTGTGAAACTAAAACAAGTTCGAAATAGCCAAAATATTCTCTTTAAATTGATTTCTAATGTTTTTAAAGTGTTTAAAATTAGTTTAGAAGTCAGTTTTTGAAAAACGCTAAAAGCTGTCAAAATCTGAAAAATACCAAAATCCTGTCAGAGTTTGAAAAATGACCAAAAATGGGTTTGGTCGACGAAAATCATATTTTAGTCGATGTTGGTCGACCAAAGTTGGTTGACTACTTTTTAAACCAGTGGCCAGAAATGATCGTTGGAGCTGAACTGACGTGTCAAAATCTAACGACTATATTTTTGGTCGACCAGCTTCAATTTTAGTCGACCAAACATTTGGCATAAAGCTAATAACGGCTATAAATAACTAGTTTTCTTAGATATTTATATATAGAACCCCATTTGATGGCATTTAAGATAAGATCATGAACCTAACTTAATATTCATCAACTCTTAATGTTTCTTAGCCTATTTTCATATCAATTACACTTTTAAATCATATTGAGCCAATTTTAGAGCATTCATTATACATTGTACTCAAATCTCATAAGCCAAAATTATACTCATTACTTTCGAGAAGAGAGTTCTTGAGTGTGTTCACTTCTATATTATAAAACCATTTGAGTTGAGGTGAGGTTAGTACCGGATTCATAAACAACCTGATTTAGGTGACGTTGTCATCGGAGGTTGTATCCAGAGTAGGCATCTAGAAAGCTCATCCTGTCGAATCTAGCCGTCGCATCGACCATTTGGTTGATCTTTGGTAGGGGGAAGCTGTCCTTCGAGCAGGTCTTGTTTAGATTGGTGAAGTCTATGCAAGTACAGTCATCGCCGTTTTTCTTCTTCACCACCACTAGATTGGAGACCCAGCATGGATATACGCATTCTATGATTAGGCTGTTCTCCAGTAGCGTCTCTACCTCCTAGTTGACCGCTCTGTTCTTCTCTAGCGCGAATCTTCAGGGCCTCTGTCTGACCGGAGGAAAATTGGGGTCTGCATTTAATCAGTGGCAGACATACGCGAGGTCTATTCTGGGCATGTCATCGTGGGACCACGCGAAGACATCTTCATTCTGCCTAAGGAATTCTAATAGCTCGCTATTTTCCTCCTCAGGTAGCAGGGCCTCGATCAAGACTATTTTCCTCGAATCTACTTCTTTTAAAGGGACCGCCATCATCTCTTCAAACATGGTTTCTGGCCCATCGGACTCCTCCTCGATCCACTTCATGTACGCTAGTAGGCGGTCCTTTGATTACTATCTATCCCCAGTCAAGTCGTTCGCATTCGTATCAGCTCCCTTCAAGGCAGTCGAAAAATATTTCCTCGCGGAGGTCTGGTCTCCTCTAATATCTATCGTGTAAGTATCATCCTTCGACTAACACCGTAAGACCTGGTGGAGGGTGGAGGTGACCCCATGCATGGCGTGGATCCACTTTCTTCCCATGATAACATTGAAGGATGATTGGCAATCGATGACGACGAAGTCTACATCAAAGCACTTATCCGCAGCACAGATTTTCAGAGTCACGATGCCCAAAAGGCTAACCTTAGTGCTGTCGAAGGCAAACAGCGGCTGACAGGTCGGTCTAAGCGCGCTCCAATTCAGGCCCATATTTTCGAACGTACTGAGGAATATGACGTCGACGCTACTTCTGCTGTAGACCATTACCCTTCCGACCAACGCGAAATTGATCTGCAGCTTAATCGAAGTCGATCTGCAGCTTAATCACCAGGAGATCATCATGAGGCAGACGCACCGTGGCTAAGTCTTGCTGGGTGAAGGCGATGGAGCCGGCTGAGGCGTAGCTTTCTCCTGTCATCAGGTGGTCCATGGAATGCCCCATACCCCTCAGACGCTTCGCCCTCTCTTCGGTTCTTTTTCGGCATTTTTTCTTCTCCTCTTGACTCTAGGTTGGCTCTGTTCTGCCTATGATCGTTGGCATTATCCTCAGAGCTTGCTCCCTTGACCCAGAGGCTTAGGTCTGCTTTCCTTTTCCGGGCTCGGCAGCATCCTCCTTCGACTGGCTTCTGCCCGTCTTCACATACTGCTTCAACTTGCCGGCTTAGATCGCCATCATAACCTGCGCGTAAAGTCTATGGCAGTTGATGGTATCATGCCCATGATCTTTGTGAAATTGGCAGTATCTGCTCCAGCTCTTCATGTGCTCAGGAGCACCAGACGCGGATCTTTGAAAATGCCCATGTCCCTGTTCTGTAGGTAGATCACATCGATCGGTGTGTTGAGCTCGTATTTCAGCAGAGGGTCCTTAAATGTCTTCCTCCTCTTGCCTCTTTCTTGACCGCCTTGGGTTGGGGCTCCCTGCTTCGGAGCTGGCCGATGGGTCGGCACAGGCCTCTTTATTCTTTGCGGGGCCGGGGTTTGTACCGGCGCTATTGTTATCACGGCGGAGGCCTTGGGCGCTTTCTGGTGACTTTCTAGTACCCTAAATACTCCTTCTGATTTTTCCTGGACGTCTGTCATGTCATATGGCAAATTCAAAAGCAGATGATCCGACAACATTGATCCTGGCTACAGGCCCTTGACAAACGAGCTCGCGGCTTGGGCCGAGTCGGCGTTGTGCACCAAGGGCATTACCTCCAGGAAACGTGACAAGTATTCTCTTGGAGACTCGTTCGCGGATTTCTCCAACCAGTCGAAATCTCGCATGGTTTTCTGCTACTTCGGACACCCGCATACTGCTTTAAGAAGAGTTTGCAAAAATCTTCAAACCCGTTTATAGACTTCTCCAAGAATTGTCTGAACCACAACAGGGTTGGCCCCACCAAGGTGGTGGAGAAGACTTTACAGGTCACAGCCTCATCCCTGGTCTCCAAGGCTATCTTCTGCTGAAAGTGGTATATGTGGTCAAAGGGTTCGGTCTTTCCCTTGAATGGTCTGAAGGTCGGGGTTGTGAAGTCCTTTGGCTTAGGCTCTAGCTGGATCCAATTGGCGAAGGCCGTCCGGTTGATCTCTCACACGGTCTGTTCTGCCAGATCATCGGGGGTCTGGCTGTAATAGTCCCCGAGCCTCTTACTTAGCTCTACTATCATCTCTTGTTTCCAGTTAGGAAGCACACCTTCCGAGCTTTTCTGGTGTCTTCACTGCCGCTCCGACTCGGAAAGGTCTTGTCTGGCTTTGTCGCTCTCTTTGTATCAATAATTTGGATGGGGTGGGGGCTTCCCTTGGTGGTTGGCCTCTAGACTCTTGCTGGACCTCTTTGTTAAAGTCCTCCCTTCGCCCGCTCCTGGCTTCGCTTGCCAACAGCCCTTCAAGGCGAGCGTTATCTCTACGAACTTCGACGACTTCATCTTTTAAGCCCAGGACGGCCTTGTGGGCCATCTCCGCCTTCCTGTTTGCTTCTGTCAAGGCGGCAAGCATTTGGTCTAGCTTTTGCTCCAGACCTGGTCGCACTTCCTGGGAGCTTCCTTCGGCGTCGGGATGTGTGCTCCTGGTTGTCATTCTTGAGGGTGCCATCTGACGTTGTATGACTTTTTGTTCGGGGAGAGCGCAGTCGTGAGACTTTTACTATTTCTCTCGTGCTCAATGTTTTCCACAGATTGTGCCAAACTGTTAGTGCAATTCTTACCAGTTGTCCACATATCTCTGAACTGCTGATGTTGTATCTACCAACTGTCTACGTATCCTTGCTATCCCAGAGTGCTTTTAACTTCAGGTCGGGTCGGAGAGGCTGGGGTGGCTACTTGCAAAGACTCTCTGATGCTTAAGTCAGTTATTTATCCCTGAGGTTGAGTAGCAAAGATTAAGTTTTTCTCTATATATCTCTATCTGTCTTTTTTTTTTTAGGGGGAAGCAGGGCTCGTATATATAATCATAGAATTGGGAGCTTTCTAGCTCTAAATCCTAAGAATGAGTACCTTTTTTTATTATAACTTACTCCAGAAATTACGAGCCGTGATTACCGTGATTTCCCCTGCATCATCATGGCCTGCTTTCTGCCGTCCCTTATGGCTCGAGCCTGTCGGGGGCGAGACTTTGACAAACCGTCGTTCTGTCAGGACAGTTTGCCTAATGCATGCACCTACCCAAAATCGCATTAAATGCCCTGTCTGGGACTGGAGCAGTGCGCTGCCTCCAATGGTCTTCTAGCGAAAGACCCTCAAGGCTCCTAACCCCTGGTTGTCGAGGTAGAAATTAGATTAGGCCGAACCCGTCCAGGGTCTGGGATGGATTTGGCCCTGGCCTCCGACAGTCCATGGGTCCATACGACATCACGTATGACTCGTATGGCTTTTAATCGGTCCTTTTAGACACATGTCGGACAGTGTGCTCCCCCTGTGACCTGTTCAGCCATTTTATCGTCCACGTGGTATATGATTTAGGAACAGGCCCCATAGTAAGTCATGATAAGAAAAGATACTCAATCCTAGGATTGAGAGCCAGAAAGCTCATAGTTCCAGGACTATATATATATGAGCCTTGCCTTCCCCTGAGAAGAGAGACAGATAGATTTATACAGAGAAAAACTTAATCTTTTTATTCAACCTCAGGGATAAACAACTGACTTAAGTATCGGAGAGTCTTTGCAGGTGGCCTCCCCCGCCTCTCCGCCCCGACCTGAAATTGAAAGCACTCTGGGATAGTAAGGATACGTGGACAGTTGATAGATACAACATCAGCAATTCAGAGATACATGGACAATTGGTAAGAATCACACTAACAGATGGTATTGGTTTGATGTTCACAGGATATTCCTTCACTAACAGTAGAAGCTGCAAAGGAGCACCCTGGTGTAGCTGCAAAGGAGCACCCTGGTGTGCCATACATCGTAAGTGCACCGATTGGTCTCCATGAGCTACCTGTGATACTGATAGTTCCTAGTTTTTGTTTCCATATGTTCTACATTCAGATTTTGCTTTTCTGAAGTGTGTAAAGCTTATTGAGAATAATAGTAGGTATTCTAATTATTATACCAAATTTTTAATATCAACACATATGTTAATTAAGATGTTCAATTTAATTATTATTTTTTGCTCTAATTATAATTTAATTGTTGAATGATATTAAATTTATATATCAATTGAACGATAATAACTCATTTATTATTATGTATGTTAGTATAAAAGTTTTGATAATATAATTGCAATATCTAGTATTATCCTTTAATTAATGTATCCATAATATTGTAAAAAAAATTGTACTTGTATAAAAAAAAATAAAGAAAAAAAGAGTACTAATTGTAGACTATTTAGAGAGAAACCAATTCAAAATGTTTATCATAAAGAAAAACAAAAAAAAAACTTACAAAATTGCTCAATATCCTTCTATATATTTTTTAAAAAAAAAATCAATATCCTTTTATGATTAAACTAATTATATATTACATGTGTGAAAATTAACGATGGGATTTTCAAAAAGAAACGAAAATATAAGGACTTAAAAAATTGCCCCCATGTATGATTATGGTTTTTAATATTGGTTGCCAATCCAATATATATAATATCTAATAATAATTCACTGTTATAACGAGACGTNTATTATAAAAAAAATATACATATTAGATTTTTATCTAAATTTTCATATTAACAAAAAACGCCAGCTATTGGTTCCCTTTAATATTTATCTCTTATATTTTTAAAGATTTTTGTTTTAATAGACTGGTGAGTGGACTCAGACCGACTCAGCCAAATTTGGCTCGCTCAAATCCTTTTAATTTTCCGGGAAAATCTTTTCCTGAGAAAACAGATCCATTATTTTCCTTAGTTGGCTCGCTCTTCCGAAAACGATTTTTATTTTTCGACTCCCCCTCCAGAAAAAAAAATAAAAATAAAGAAGATTTGAAATTAGCTTCACCCTCCTTCTCCTCTTCCAATTCCGCGCTTCAAATTAGGGTTTTGGAGCTTCCGCTCTGAACGCCACTCGGCCTTAACCTTTTCTGTTTGGTCGCTGGGAAAGTAACGCCCTATGGAGACTAGAGATATTGCACTGCAACTTTGAACATTACGGTTTTCTTGATTGTTTATTCGAGAAGGAAGAGCAAGAAGGAGTGAATGGTCTGTTGAAGCCTGCTGCTATATTTTTCTTTTTTCGAGAAGAAGAAATTCGAGAAAAGAAGATCAAACAAGGTATTTGTTGATGGAGGTTTTATCAACAATAAATTTATGAATAATTAAGAGATGTGGCTTGTGTAAATTGAAATAAATAATCAAAGCAAATAAGGAGAGAGGGATTTATAGTGGTTCGGCCCCGAAAAAGAAGAGCCTACGTCCACTGTTTTCTCACTATATTGATGAATATTCAAGGGTACAATACTCGAAAGCTATTGAAGAATGCTCAAGACTTAGACTACCCAAAATTTGGAATACCCTAAGCGTGTATTTGCTCTGACTTCTACTCTCTGTGACTTGTTTCTGCCCAGAATTTGTGATGATCCCTTCGGAACATAGAGCCCCCCTTTATATAGATTATAGTGACCTTATCCCCCTAGGTTCCTTATGTCTCTAGGATCCTAATTGAATAAACGAGTAACTATACAATTGGGTAATTATCCAATTAAGTAATTGGATAATTATTCAAAACGGATAACTAGTTAATTACAAACAATACAATTAGATAACTACTCGAAAAGGATAACTTAGTTGTTGATGGATAGGAGTCTTCAGTTTCCCTTTCCTTGTAGGTTTCCTTTATAGTGTTTTCGTGTTTCCCTTTTCCTATAGGTTTCCTGTTTATTAAGGAAAACTGGACAGAGAAGGTCGCACAAAAACCTGCAGAAGAGGTCGCATATAAGCGTCACGGAGGAGGTCGCATA
>JXTB01000412.1:364789-388904 GCA_002914805.1 Parasponia andersonii
GGAAGAGCAAGAAGGAGTGAATGGTCTGTTGAAGCCTGCTGCTATATTTTTCTTTTTTCGAGAAGAAGAAATTCGAGAAAAGAAGATCAAACAAGCTATTAATACTCATTCATTCACCCATTATTGACCTAATTAGTAACTTAATAAGGCATTGTTACTTCGTTTGGGCAATACCCTTTTTTTTTTTTTTTTTGATTACCCTTCTGGTTATTGAATATTGTTTTGCGTTTTTGCCCACGAATTTTGTGTGGTTGCTATGTTAGAAGAGACAAAGGGTTTGGGTGAACACAATATACTCAGGATGCTTATCATGAAAAATTAAATAAATACCTTAAAAATCAATATACTCAGGATATATACTAAAGCTGGCATATAATATAGGGAAATTCTAGTGCAAGTGTAGGAGGAGCAAACACTCTTACATGTAGGATTGTTTATTTAGCCAATCTAACGGCTATTAAATGATTGAAACTATAAAAACTTGTACACAGTAGACTCCACCTTAGGATAATATCCATATCGTTTATCAATTAAGAATAAGATTAAATAAAAGAGGAAAAAAAAAAAAAAAAAAACCACAATCTCTTCTCTTTCTCACTCATCTACCCTCTCTTACGTTTTGCAAGTGCCACTCTCTCTTATGTTTTGCAACTTCTCCTCTCTCTCGTTTGAAGATTTTTTTGGGTTCCAATTAATTTCTTATAAATCCAATTTGTGTTCTTGTAAATGAAAATGAAATAACATGAGAGAGAAATAAGTCTTCATGTTCCTAACAAAATGGTGATGAAAAAGGAGACATTTGAATACGGCTTTTGGGTGTCTTTGAGGAAATATTACGAGAGAAATCCTCTTAAAAACCTTGGATTAAGAATCAGGATGAAAAAATCGAGAGTGAAAGTAGTTAGAACGTTAAGAAAGAGAGATAGATCAGTGAACAAAAAGGGGTTACAGAAATGGAATTGTTTTGCTTCAATTTACAAATCTTAAAATTGATTTTCTTTTATGCTATCTATCGAATGGAGGAGAGAGCGTTAGAAACATAGGAAATGAACTATACCACCTTTCTTTTTCTTTATAGTCTGCTATTTTTTATTTGGATATCTCTTTTCGTCCTTAAAATATATTGAACAGAGCATTGTAGATGGATTACGAATTGAAGGAAAATATAACTAAAAGCTTCAGCAAATTAAAATCAAATCTTGGTGCTTATCAAGGGCATGTGTTGAAAGCAATTCGTATTTGTGATTTATAATTAAAAAAAAAATAGTAATATTCTAAGATTAAGGACAATACTGTAGAGGTGATAGCAGAAAAGGAAGGAGAGGGGGAAGTACCAGAAAAGACAGGAAAGAGGAAGCCTTGAAATGGAGATAGAGGAGTATTATAAAAAAATAAAATAAAATAAAATAAGTAAAGATAGAGGAGTGATGCTTCAGCCTAGACTTAACTAGGATAGGTGAATTAATAAAGACCATACGATTTTAATCTAACGGCTAAAGAAATGCTCCCACATGTAGGATTGATTTTACCTCTCCTAAGCTAGAACTCCCCTATAAATATATATACCAAGTGTAAACTTATATGTATTCGGCTATTTAGCTATAGAAAGAGAAAAGTGGACATTTGTTAAAAGAGTGTAAAAAATGGACACATAACCATAAAAAAGTCATCATTTTGGCCCAAATTAGTCCTTCTCGTGTCCTTTCCTCCTCTTCCAATCCTTCGTGGGCCTGTAACTGAGCCTACTATTCCAATTCAAGGTGAAGTGAACCTAATGATATGATGTCGTTTCGGTGATCAAGAATACCTTCATGAATCATTAATCATTTATTGAGTCGTGCCAGAGCAGTGGAAGTCTGCTCAAACATGTCAACTGGGTCTGTACACCTCCGTCATCCTTCATTCACTATCAAAAGGTACAAAAATTTCTTGACATTCGCCAATTAAACTTTGAATTTTTTTCTATGTCTCGAATGGTTTTGTGACTTTATTCTTTACGCAAGTGAAGTTGTTCAGTTACCAAAACCAGTAAGATCAAGAGCTCAAGTTGGGCTCTCCTCAATTTCTCGAAATCCCATGGAGACATAAATTTAAGCAGAAGATTGTGTTTGGGACGAAACCCACATGGAGTTAGGGGCAAAGATGGTATTATCATTGTCGACCATGGTTCTCGTCGCAAGGAATCTAATCTCATGCTAAGTAAGCTCTATGATAACCCAAGTTTTAATTTATTTTTGTTTTAGTTTTATTTTCTGGGCTCAATTTGAATTGAGTTTGAAGTGTAATTTTTTTTTTAATTTGAATTTCAGATGAGTTTGTGACGATGTTTAGAGAGAAAACTGGATACGAGATAGTGGAGCCTGCTCATATGGTAGTTTTTCTATTTTATTAAGTTTATCTCAACTTTGTCTGTCTGGCAAAATCTAAATTTAATTATTTGTAAGGAAATAGGAGTTGGCGGAACCTTCTATTAGAGACTCATTTGGTAAATGTGTTCAACTAGGGGCCAATCGAGTTATTGTGAGTCCATTTTTCCTTTTCCCTGGAAGACATTGGCACCAGGTAGCTCAACATAACTTCTTTTTCCTTTTTTTTCCCCCCATAGCTTTACTGAATTTAATGCACTATTCTTCGTGAAAATAATAATTATAGGCTATGTTCACTAATTTGTTACGGGCTGTAATGAGACTGGAAATAGTGGTTTCCTTTTCTTCCATTCATGTGTTTATACTTGCTCACACATTTAGGAAACAAGTTTTGGATAAATTATTTCATTTGGCAATTTTTTTCATCAAGGATTTGGAAACCTTAGCAAGATGGATTTGGTTTGATGTTCACAGGATATTCCTTCACTAACAGCAGAAGCTGCGAAGGAGCACCCTGGTGTGCCCTACATCGTAACTGCCCCGCTTGGCCTCCATGAGCTACTTGTGGTATTGATACTTCTTTAGTTTTTATTTCCTTATGTTGTACATTCAGATTTTATCTTGCTGAAGTGTCTAAAGCTTACCCTGTATTTCGAAATCATGATAAATGTGACAACTGAACTTACTTATCTTGTTACGGTACTTCCACAGATAATACATCAGTTTTTTCCTTGCAAATCTAGAATAATGATAAAACGTGCTAACATTCTTCATAATCTTTTGCAGCATAAATTTCTTTCCCTATTAACTGAAGAGTACAAGTATTGATTAGAAGCACCGTAGGGTCAACTTTCTATTGTTGCTTACATTTAACTATTAATTATCAGTAAAACTGTATTTTGTGGTTATTAAGAAACATGAAGCTTTCATTCTGAAATCTGGTCTTGGTCGCAGGATGTTATCAATGACAGGATTAAACACTGCTTAAGCCATGTTGCTGGAGATGCAGATGAATGTGCTGTTTGTGCTGGAACAGGCAAGTGCAGGCTCTATTAATCTACGAAGAGAGTGAGCTGTGTATTTACTCTGCTTTCCCCTAATTCATCCGGATGGCTTCTCTTGCCCAATTCCATAGTCTCGAAAATCTCTCCATCTCTATTTTCTTGCTTGCATTAGCGCGGGCCTCAGCTTGAGCTGGGGTTTCTTCCTCATGTGAAGCTGACAAATAAGCCACATCAGTTGAAATACCTTTTAGTATAGAAAAGAAGGTATATGTACTCACAGTTGTTGTAATCCAGTTATACTTTCAAGCCATTTTCAGTTGAAATGAGAATTAATGAAAAATTGCACCGTTTGTATGCTGGTTTTCATTGGTTGCTTGCTGTTCCTGTTGTTTGTTGAAGGATTTAGCTGCCACAAAAACATTTTTAGGTCTTTCCCACCCTCCTCCAAATACGCCGTACCCTTCGTTTGGCTGAGGTTTAATAAGGAACTCAAGCACCGGCAGTTCTTCACTTTCCACCCAGTAAATGCAATTCACAGGGCATGAATCGATCGACACCTGCAAGTTTCATGGAGTCATTTTATTTGCAATTCATTCACAGTAGATAATAATTTGTATGATATTGTATGTTAATTTGGTGAATTGGAAATTAACTAACTTAACGAGCATAGTTGTTCTGTTGAAAGACCACCAATGACAGATAACTTCAAGGCTCAGTTCGTCGATGATATTAGAGCTTTGTTCTTTCTTTAGGAACATGATATAGAAGGGCTAAGAGCTATATTCCTTTAGTTTAGTCAACTGTTCTGTATTCGTGAAAGTTAGACAGATTCGTTCTTGTACTTGTACTCTGTTGATTCTCAGTGTTAGTGAATCATTTTGCCTTGCCTTCCTGTGGATGTAGATCTTAAAGATAAGGTTAATTTCGCATCTAATTTTTTGAAGCTTTCTTTTGTTCATGTCTGTTTTGAGTTCATATTTCTTCAAGAAAGCTTTACAAGTTAAGCCAATTTAAGAGAATTTTTTTTTTTTTAAAAAAAAATATATATATATTAAGGGAATTCTAGTTGCTTTACCTCAATCTTTTGTTCATCATCTCCGTATTGTACTTTAACCCTTGCACATCCAAGAGCTTCATCCATCGTGAATGTGTTGCTTGCATGATGAACACAGTCTCTGCACCCTGCCAGCAATAATTAAGAACAAACAAATGGTCGATAAAGATAGATGAACTCCGAGCAGAGTGCAAACTTTACTAAAGAAGAGCAGTGTTAACTAGTTACTACCTATGCATGCATTTTCATCAACGAACAAAGCTTGGGATCTTAAGGGTCCATTCCACGAGCTGTAACCCAATCCGGATCTGTTTTTGCTGAAGTTTCTCCTCACTTGACCAATAGAAACATCATATTTCCTCCTAAGGTCCTCTCTCATCAGAACCTTGTAGGCTTCATTCAGCATCAGAGTATACTCATGCCCCTATACAAAATGGCATTGACAAGTTCACTCCAGCTGTAAGATTTTGTGTGTGTGTGTGTTTGTTTTTTTCTTTTATTTTTTTAGAATAATAATAATAATTATTCCAAAATTCAAGTTCTTGAAACTTGTTATAGTGGTAGTTATAAGGGCGTGATTGCTAACTGCACCTTATTGAAGTTTAAGTTTCAAAATTTCATCCTCTATTTAAAAAATAAAAACTTGTTATAGCAAAAAAAATAAAGAGAATAAATGACCTTTTGGCCAGCAACATCTGGGTGATACTTCTTTTGCAATTTTCTGTAAGCTTCTTTGATTTGCTGTGATTCTGAGTCCACATAAACGCCAAGCAATTCATAGTAATTCTTTTCTGTCTTCGTTCTCTTACCTACTTCTCTTTTACAGCATCTAATCATAGAACACCTCTGCCCCCATCTTGAGAATAATAATAATAATATTAATAATCATTATAATCAGAGACTAGTGAGACCATTATCTGACTTCAACTGAAAAAAGTCTAGAGAGAGGAGAAGAGTAAGAAAGTGTTGAATTTGTGTGACTAAAAAGATTTCAGCTCGAACTTTAATTCTTTGCATTGGATTTTAGTTACCTCAAGATGAGCTTGCTTGGTGTGAAACATTGTCCATGAACATGGGAAGATTTTGGTTCAGGAAATTGGCAGATTGAAAGTAGCGACATTGACATATTTCTTTCCTGGTTTTGAGGATCGAGATATTTTGCTAAGACCTTTTCAATTTCCAATTCATAAGATATATACTTTTTCCATTTGGTGTTAGATATTTTCGCTTCTTTGGGATTCGGATTTTTTCTGAACGGTCTCAGTCGTTGGGCCAATCCTAGTTCTCCATATCAGCATTTTACGTGAAAAAGGTGTTTAGAAGTAACACACCTTTGTACATATACGACATGTCGTTTCATGAACTGGGGGATAGGGGACAACATGATGTATAATTTACAATAAGAACGAATTTAGAACATCAGATACACAAAAATAACATTGTCAAAGACGAGTGCTAGCAGTAATATATTTCTCACACTTTTTTCTTACTTTATCTTATCTCATATTGTTTGAATATAAATCAAAATATAATTTTGTTGGATTAATAAAATGTGAGATTTTATATTGAAATATGTGAGAGAAATGAGCCGAAAAGAGAAAGCATGCTAAGTAAGAAGTTAAGCAACAACAAGCTATAGGTTGTAAACTACACGTCGTTTGTTTGAGATTTAACTCGGATATTTTTTCACGCAAGTTGACATCTCCTTTTAAAGGATAATTGAAAAAAAAAAAATACATGTCTCTTGGTTCATGTAAAATTATATTTCAATATTTCAAATCTATGCTTTTGTGTATAAATTAAGTAATTTGTGCTAATTATTTTAAGTTATTTTCAATAAATTTTTTGAATTAATCAGCTTTAATAAAATATAATCAATTCAAATTCTATTTTCAATTATAAATTTATTAGTCAATTTATATACAGTGGGTATAAATTTGTAAAAATTTGAAATATAAAAATTTAATTTTAAACAAACCAAAAACATACTTAAAATTACAAAAAAAACATATTTCACGTAATTTTGTTTTTGCAAATAACCCTCTTTTTAATATTAACAAAAATACTGCATGTTGTTTGTAGTCAAACGACAGCAAATTTCCCAAACAAAAACGAGACGAAGATTCGGTCTTTTCAGAGTACTGTGGGTTTTTGAAAAAAAAAAAATTAACTAAATTATTACTTATTACAAATTTAAAAAAAAAAATAACGTAGTACACTCTACTCACACGTGTCCTCAAAACTTAGACTAACTGAGAGCCAGTGGCTCGGAGTTCAGAGAGAGGTTTTTCTCCTTTTTTATTTATTTTTGCGCCGAAATATACTTTGTAATATTCTATCTATTTCTATCCAAAATTCTCTGGAAATGATAACAGTCCAAAAATGGTTTCTACAAGAAAATTTCTTTATCCAGTTAGGCAATCTCTCGTTGCAATAACTTCTTATAGTTCATTTACTTCTCCTCCCAGACAATTTTGTAAGTCGTTTTCTTCTTTTTAAAGTTTTTTTTTTTTTTTAATCCATAAATTTGATATTTTGATCATAGAAATTGAATATTAAAAAAAAGAAATTTCCCTTTCTTGTGCAGTGTATACCAAATGCGAACCTTTAAAGAGGTTGATCAAGGGCTTTGAACCCATAGTGCTTAGGCCTAGCTGTGTCTCGGGATTTCGGTGTGTATTCAACACACAAAGGAAATTTTTCCAGAATTTCTATTTCTCAGGCAAGTTCTTTCTCGATTTTCTTTAGACCCAATAGAAGAAAAAAGAAAAAAGAACTTGGATTTGTAATGGTTTTTGAATTTTGCCCAATGGATGGGTCAAGTTCTAATCCTAGTAATGCCCAATAACAAGGGATATTATTTGGATCACAGTAGGCTTCAATAACTATACCAATGCAAAACATTTTGAAGGGTTTTTTTTTTTTTTTTTTTTTTTGGTTTCTTTCATTCAAGGACGTGTATAAGGTTGATATTTGCTTTGCGTCTTTTTCAAATGATGCAGTGACGGTTGTGTTTCCACTTTTTTTATGTTTTCTTGAATTGTTATTTGTTTTCCACTTTTCTTTTGTTGCTGAAGAGGCTTGCCATTTCTGTCTCCTTAAATATTTGTGGACTTTATTGTGAATGTCTAAGCCAGGCATCGAATGAGTCATCGATGCTGGATTTTTTGTCATGCGTCTGTAATAGTTCTGAATCCGTATGGCTGTTTAGCTACTGAAAGATAGCCATGAAGTTTAGCTGCTTGTGCAGTTAAGACTCTGTCTTCCATTTGATGCCGTTGTAGAATATTGGTTGGTTGTTTGTTGTATAGAGCTTAACACTGGTTACTTTGCATGAAATATGGGTTATATGCGATGATTTGCTAATATTGGATGGGGACGTTGTCTGTATATTTTCTCCAAGTAACTGTTCTTTTTGCCTGTGTGATTTTGGGATTCTTTCAGGAAGTAAAATAAGATTCAAAAGCATTCTTGCTGTGTCAGCCGTATTCGGATTAATGAGTTTTGCACCTCGTGTTTCATATGCCTTTGATGGTAAGTAGGATTGTACGAATATGCATGCAAGCCAGACTTGTATTTCTGAAACTTGTGTCTGTTTGAAGTCTTATAGAAGACATGCCTTTCCTCATTCCTTTGAATTTTGAATTGTAGAACTTGATAATTTGGCATATGAACATCATCGAGAATCTTGGGATGCTTCAGACGTAGAAGATTCAAATGCCCTCTGGAAATTTGCAAAGAGGTTCTGGCTGCCTCTTTTTTTCTTTCTCACTGTGATAGCACACTTGGAGGATCCTATTACAATAATTGCGTTCAAAGTTACGCTTTTCCTCTTTAGCACGAAGCCTAGTCCTTTCTCAGTCTATGTTTTTGTTGATGAGGTTAGCAAGCGTATGAGTTTCATTGCATTACTTTTTTTTTTTCCCCAGGATATATTTACAAGGACTTAAACCCAAGACCTTACAAGCTCACCGTCCCAACCACTTGAGTTAGCCTCAAGTGGCCTTGTTATATCACTTTTTAAGTGAAGGCGTAGTCATGGACTTCGTAAGAACCAGAATAGGAACCATAGTAGTACTAGTGGTATTAGTAGCAAGAGTAAGAATATTAGTAATATGATTGCTGCTTTTGTAAGAAATTGTTGACTTTTTACTTCAAATATTGCAGCTGTGTAATAGGTCTATGCGCCAAGAGCCTCACTTGTATGGTGTAAAGGTGCGTGCTTTTTCTATTCAAATGTATTACTCAAGTACTTGATGCAGTAAAAGATTGGAGATTTAAATAGTTTCTTTTTTCTTTTCCTCTCTTCCAGTATTATGAAATGATATGGCTTTTGTGTTCATACCACAGTGTTGGAAATGATCATGCTGCAAGAATTGGTAGGATGGTTTAATTTTTTCCCTATCGGGGCTTTTTGGACTTGTGAAAAGACATGCTTAGAGTTAATTTCACTGAAAATTACTGTCATAAACCATCAAATCTACCTATGAATAAGTTTGATAGCCAGAGCCACGGAAGAGATCACCATCTCAAACCTTATCTTTCTTGGTATAAGCAGCGTTTATTGCCACTAGTTCATTTATTTCCTGTTCTCCAGTTGAAGTTTTGGGTTTCAAATTAAAAATGAACTGGATGAACATATAAACTTATTTTGTTAAATTCTATTGATAGTGAAAATTTTATGATGAACGCTGACTGCATCGATTTTGCCACTCTGAATTCAGTACTGTATCAGTCCTCATTGCTGAGTTGCTTAAATTTTCTAATCTTGAGGAACTAGAAGCTTATAGAGTTACTTTTCTCACTTCTAACTTGGGCTGATTCTTTGTATTTCAGTCAGTGTATGCACACAAAGTTGAAGTTCATGACTACAAGCTTCTCTGTCTTGCAAGAGTGGAAGTAAGAGACCAGAAGTTCTCTCTAGTTGGAATTCTTGGTGGTTGGTGGGCTCTGCCTTGGCCAAGTTAAGGAGCTTTTTCTATATATAGACTTATGGAAAAAACTAAAAATACAACAGCTTGAATTTAGTTTAACCTGATCTTTATATGTTCATAAAAGCTAATTTCTTTGAGCTTTCAACTGGACATCCCATTTGACTTGCAGAAAAAAGCACCACCCTACCTTATGGCCTTCACTTGCTCATGAAACAACAACTATACTGATTTCCCTTATGTCAGAATACTATTCAAGCTGGCAATAATGGTTGGTTGCAGAACAAATATCATAGGATGGGCAACAGAACTTCCCACCCCTCTGAGGGAAGTACATGGAGACTATTGGGAGAATACAAACAATCGTCATAACGACCATCAAGGAAATGCTGTTTGCTTAGAGAATTTAGAGTTTGAAAACAGTGACAGCTGGGTTATCACTGCCCCTCCAGTGCCTCCAGTCCCTGTCTTCGCTGATAATTTTTAGACTTGAACTGTATTCTTTTTGTCAGGAAGAACAAAAGGGCATTTGATGCATTTCATTTTCTGGTAGTGAATTGCAGGTACTTGCTGATTGCAGTAATGAATGTACCGCGTCGCTGTATATTTGCTTTGATTGTGGAGATGGAACGTTACTTCTTGAGTCTTGACCAAATGTTTCCTTTTTGGCCTTTCTCTTGTCACTGTTGAAGATTAGAAAGAATGTGTGAGGCTTGACTTTCTTGGAAGTCAAATGAATATCGAGTTTTATTTTAGGTGAAGTTAAAGTTTGCTACTTCAGATGGGTGTTTAACGGCAAAAATAGATGGAAAAGAGTGATGGACTAATGGATGAAGTAACTTGGAAAGATTACTATTAGGGACTTATATGCTAAGATTTGAAAGTTCAGGGTCCTATGTGGTAGGTAAACATTTGTGAGAACAACTGCAGTTTACCTAAGTATAACACTTTGTATAAGATTCTTACCCCTGCATGTAAATGCAAAATTGGTGTTAAACTAGAGAAATCAGGTAAAATATACATCATAATCGGCATATTTTGGTTCAGATGCTCTCCTCAATAAAAATTTGTAACATATACACATATCACCTAAAATGTTACATATTTTGGTTCAGATGTTCTCCTCAATAAAAATTTGTAAAATATACACATATCACCTAAAATGTTACATTTATTCTGAATAAACTATATGCATCTTTTCTCTTTTAACTTAACCGAAATTTCTTCTCTTCTATGCTTCTATATTTCTTTGTATCTCGATTTTTCAAGTTAATAGTCATATGAAAAGCTGAAAATGTAATATAAAAAAAGAAAAAAGAAAGAAAAAAAACGAGAAAAGATAACTGGAAAAAAAAAAAAGAGAAAAAAGAATTTTAAAAGAAAAAACTGTTCTTATCTTTCACATCGCCTTCAAACTTACCATTTTCCTTTCTTCTCTCTTCATTATTTTTCACTTAGTTATGGGTATAGTTTAAAATAACAAGTTATCAAATTTTGAGATATTATGAGATAATTTATGTATTGAAAAATCATTTTGAGGTTAATTCTTGCGAATTTTAATAAAAATTGTAATAATTTTTAATGTTTTTCGATGAAAATGGCATTTTTGATAAATTTTGATGTCATTTCGACGAATTTTTGATGTAATTTCAATGACAATGATATTCTCAGTAATATTTCGATAAAATGGCATTTCAATGCCATTTTGATGCACTTTTGATGATATTTCAATTACATTTTAATGAAAGTGATATTCTCAGTAACATTTCGATAAAGTGGCACATTTTATAATTTTTGACGTAATTTTGATGAATTTTTCATGAGTATTTTTGATAATATTTTATCGAAAATACCACTTCATCGAAATTTTGTTGAAAGTTGTCGAAAATGCCAATTTATCGTAATATTATTAAACATATCACTTTCATCAAAATATCATTGAAATTATATCGAAAATAATCAAAAATACTATTTTATTGAAATATTAATGAGAATACCATTTTCATCAAAATGGGATCGAAAATTCATTAAACTTGCATCAAAAGCTAACAAAATACCATTTTCATCGAAATTTTACTAGGAATATAATTTTTATTGAAATATTATCGAAAAACTATAAAAAAAATCATTGAAAATTATCGTGATTATTGTTAAAACTCACAAAAATTAAGTTTAAAATGATTTTTTAATATATAAATTACCTCATAATATCTTAAAAGTTGATAATATGCTATTTTAAACTATACATATAACTAAGCGAAGAAGAATGAAGAAAAAAGATAGGGAAATGATGAGTCTAAAGGCAATGTGAAAGTTGTCGAAAATGCCACTTTATCTTAATATTATCAAACATATCACTTTCATCAAAAAATCATTGAAATTACATAAAAAATTATTAAAAAATACTACATTATTGAAATATTACTGAGAATAGCACTTTCATCAAAATGGGATTGAAAATTCATCAAAATTGCATCAAAAACTAACAAAATACTATTTTCATCGAAATTTTATTGGGAATATAATTTTTATTGAAATATTATTGAAAAATTATAAAAAATTATCGAAAATTATTGTGATTGTTTGTTAAAACTCACAAAAATTAAGTTTAAAATGATTTTTTAATACATAAATTACCTTATGATATCTTGAAATTTGATAATATGCTATTTTAAACTATACATATAACTAAGTGAAGAAGAATGAAGAGAGAAAAGAGGGAAATGATGAGTTTAAAGACAATGTGAGAGATGAAAACGAGGTTTTCTTCTCAAATTCTTTTTTTTTTTTCTTTTTCAATTATTTTTTTCATATCTTTTTTCTTTTTATTCTTTTCTGATCTTACAATTTCACCTATTTATACGACTATTAACTTGAAAAATCAAGATACAAGAGAGCATAGAGATATGAAGAAGAAGAGATTTCGACTAAGCTGAAGAGAGAAAAAGCATATAATTTATTATGGATAAATGTGACTTTTAAGGTGATATATTCATATTTTTATTAAAGAGAGCATATGAACCAAAATATACTTATTGTGATGCATATTTGACTTAATTTTTTTTGAATCATAGTACGATGAAATTTGTGTACCCAAATCCTTACCCTTACATGTAAATGATCACTTATGAAATATGAAACTAACGGAGAATTAATCCTAATACATAGTTTAGGATAGAAAATGAATTTTAATGCTGAGATAGTTCTACGGAATCGGTTGTTAAATGGTCATTCGATCATGTATTACTCTATGGAATTGCTTTGAAGAATAAATAATTACTCTTGAAACCCAAAGATTATCTTATTTGCTTTATTTTACATTATTTAAACTTGAACTGCATTAATAGCGCCTGATTATTAATATTTTTGAAATGTGATAATTTGGTCCTAAATTAATTAAATGGCTTAATTAGTCCTCGAATTTATGTTGGAAGTAATTATTTAGTCTAAATCGTTAACAAAAATAAAAACTGAAAAAATAAGTATAAATTTAAATTTTTAGCTTCTTATTATTTTCTTTTTCTATCTTCTTGATTTTCTCTTGAAATTTTAATTGGGGCTTCTTCTTTTTTTTTTTTTCCAAAAAAGAAAAAAAAAATTCCAGCAAAAATTCTGGGAGATGTATGGATGTACATAACAAGGTTTTGTCCAAAATTTAATAGTTTTAGCGATTTGAACTAAATTGTGATTTAAACATGAATTGAATGAGTAAAAGGACCATTTATTTAAGTCATAGATCAAACTATTCCAGTTCAAAAAGTTCAAGGATCATGGAGGCTATTTCTCGTATTTAAAATATAACAAAACCATATAATTGACTTTTTATATTTGTGATTTTCATGTCCATATGTAATAGGGTAAATTACATAATTTATGCTGTATTTAACTTTTTTTTTGCGCAGAAAATATTGTTTGAAAAATTACGATGCACACCATTTAATTTTGAAATTCTTTCAAAATCCCCCACCTGGTGAAAACAGAAGGTTAAAGTTACTTAGTGGAAATATAAAGTATTTTTTGGGTTAGGAAAAAAAAAAAAAAACCTCAAAAACTCAAACTATATATAATTATATAATTTTCCTATGTAACATGATGTGGCATCTTTTTATTAATTACACAATAACTGAAATAATTCTCTATTTTCTCTTTAATGTATGGTAATGCAAAAACAAAAAGACAAAAGAAAAAAAAGTCTGTAGTTACGCTGTTGTCTTTATTTATTTATCTTTTTTTTTTTTTTTTTTTAAGAACAACATAACTACAGTTTGTTCATAATGGAGATTCATACAAGTATGATTTTGAACAACAAAATTGATTTCTACAGTATACCTTTTAATTAATTCTCTTAAATGAATGAAACGGCGCCGCATTGATTCGTATGCGCTGGAATTGACGTGGGGACTCACCAGCACAAGCGGACACGCGCTATCGGTGCTACGCAGTCGCTTTTTCAACGTAAAGAGCCTTTTAACCGTTCCAGCGACACCGTAACTGTCCAAACGACACAGTTTTATACTCGCCCATGTCAACGGCCAAGCGCTGTCCGTGAAGATCAAAGTCCCGAAACGGGTAATAATGCCTATATGGCAGTCCAATAAAGCGAGCGCCCAAACTTTCCATACTCGCGAAGTTACCCAAATACCCTTAATAGGTACCAAACGTGGAAATGGCCGCTTTGATAGAGACAAGGAAGCCCAAAAGAGCGGACCACACCACAATACCACCGCCATCCTCAGATCAATTTATCGCGATATTTTCATTTTCCCAAGCGAGAAATTGGATACCTTGTCTCACTGAGTTGTCTCGCCATTTCAAATTTTGATTTTCTTTTCTTCTCTCTCCTCCGAGAATTCGATTCGCCTCCATCCCTCTCGCAGAAAATTTGGTACTGAGAATCCCGTTCCGTTGATATATACAACATGAACTTGGAAACCCTAGCTTCTGTTTGTTCAGGTAGATAGATATGCACGTATATGTATTATGTATTTTATATCTGTGTATATAATTACTATATATGAACTTTTTTTTTTCCCAGGTTTGATCGTATACTCTTGCGCTTTAGCTTTTTTTTTGATTGTTTTTCTCTTAGTCTAACTGAGAATTTGATTGTACTATTATATTAAACTCCATTTTGGAGCTCTTTGGAGATCAGAGCCCTATAATGATCAGGTTGTTGTGTTTTTCTTCTTGTTTGGCGTTCTGATCTTATCCATTTCAGCTGTGAAATAGGTGTGGAAGCTGATTTTTCTCGAGAAAGTGTTTCTTCTCGCATCGAGATGGGAACAGTCGAGACACGATCGAGAACCCTAGTTCCGCCGTCTACTCATACGCCTGAACCCGGTAAACCCCTGACCCCAATTGAGAAAACCCCTAAAGAAGCTATCGAGAGTTTGAATGAGGAGCATGCTGGTTCAGAGTCGGCGGTAGAAGGTTTTGCTGGGGTCAACCAAGAAAATGGGGTCAGCAAGGAGGAGTCAATTGATGACTTGGGTCGAGGGGTTGTTGAGAATGAGACCGGTATTTCGGGTGCTGAGGAAGGTGTTCTTGTCGAGTGTAAACATGGTCTTGGGAGTGGGAGTGTTGAGAAGTTGGAGGATGGGGCTAAAGAAAGGAATGGTGAAAAGGGCTACCTTGAAGATAATGGCGTTTCATTGGATGTAAATGAGGGCGAGAATGGTAAAGTGAGGTCGATTGAGGTTGCTGCTGAGGATCTTAGCGAAGTGGAGGACTTGGTTAGTAGTGAAGGGCATGAGTTTTCAGTTGGTGATTTCGTTTGGGGTAAAGTTAAGAGCCACCCATGGTGGCCTGGGCAGATTTATGACCCGTCATATGCATCGGATTATGCTGCAAAGAAGAAAGGCAAGGATAAATACCTTGTGGCTTACTTTGGTGATGGAACCTTCGCGTGGTGCCCTCCATCTCAACTGAAGCCTTTTGAGGAGAATTTTGATGAGATGTCGAAGCAAAGTAACACGAAGACTTTTGTCAGTGCTGTACGTCAGGTCACGGATGTGATTGGTAGACTTCTGGAGTTGAAGCTGATTTGCTCTTGTGTCCCGAAAGAGAATCGAAGTGGGCTTGCTCAACCATTGGCAGAGAATGCGGGTATTAGGCAGGGAGTTCTTGTGCCTGAGTGCGAAACTAGGAAGCTTTCAGGTGTTTACACTGAGCCGTCTGAGCTTCTTGCTGAACTAAAACGTGTTGCTCAGGCTGTTTATGTGACCAATGTGCTTGAGCTCAGGGTGTTACGGAGTCGAGTGTCCGCTCTTTATCGCACAAAAGGGTGTTTTGGTTTGCCTGAATACCATGATCCCAAGCCCGTTCCTGGTCTCGATGACAGCGGGAAATCAGTCGAAGTCCCATCGCAGGGGCCATTTGAAGACTGGCTTCCTTCGCCAATGAGCGTTGATGTCATCCAAGCTAGTGAACCTGTCTTGCAAAGCTCTCCCGCGGTTTCTGAGAACAGGAAAATTCATAGAAGGAAGCAGAGAAGTATTGCTGATCTAATCGGAGGTAACAAAGAAGCTGAGACTGGCGCCTCAGCTTCGGGGTTAAAGAAGGGGAAAGGCAGAGGGGAATCTAAGGATGGGGAAGTGGCTACAGAAGGAACAAAATCGAAGAAACCGGCACCTCGCTCAGGGGTAATGAAGAGGGAAGGCAGGGAGGAATCTGATAGTCATGATGACAGCAGTTTGATTTCGCTAACAGGGAAAAGAAGAAAGGCCAGGTTGTCGGGGTATCCTGTAACCACTAGTATCAGCAGTATTAGCAGTGTTAAGAAAGATGGAGATGGGGAGAAGGAAAAAACTAAAGAAGGCATTGCTTCAAAGGGAAGGACAAGGAAAAAACGTGCCGACATTGGAAATGGTGAAGCTAAGAGCAAAACTAGAAGTGGGGGTGACTCTGTTTCAAGAAATTTGAAATTGGACATCGATAGCGTAAAAAGTGATGATAGTGTGGTTAAAGAACATTTTGAGATGGGTTCATCGCCTAGGGAAAGAAAGAAGAGCAAGTACTTGTCCCCTCCCTTCACAATGTTGGATAACAGTAAAAAGAAAAGAGAAACAGAGACAGAGACTTTAAAAATTCCCACCGAGGAGGGAATAGAGGAAGAAGAAAGTACCATGGAAGCGGATCAAGATATTGTGTCCCCTCCTACTTTGAAGCGTAGCTCTGAGGCACTTCAGAACAATGTTTCTACAGAACCTGGTCCAGGTGATGAGAAGTCTCGTGGCTCAAGTCCTAACCCGATGACACCGATCCAAAGTCAGACCAAGATCAGTGATGAAACAATAGCTAATGTATCAGCAAAAGAATTACTATCTGAAATTCGGTCTGCGGCAGTGAATCTGTTTACCCCAATGGGAAAGAAACCTCTGGAGATGGTTGTGGACTTTGTGTCCCTGTTCAGAAACTCAGTCTATCGCAATGGGTCCAACTACAAACTTTACAACAAGCTACAATCTAGTAGAAAGAGAAAGACTAGAGATTCTGAATTTGGGCCCCAGAAGGAAGTTCCTAAGCGGACAGCTGAAAAGTCTACTGAACGAGTATCTGGGAGAAGGAAGGTTAAAAACCAAAATGCGGGAGCTGGTAAGCCTAAAGAAAAGGGAGCAGTCAAAACTCATGATGCGAAGTCGGATAGGCGAAAACCGAAGAAAGGTGCCAGAACTCCAGAGACGAAGACAGTGGATAAAGAGAACGTTGAGGGGAAGGCTTCACCTGCAGCCCTTTTTGTGACATTTGGCCCAGGGTCCTTACTGCCCACCAAAGGTGATCTCATCCGAATGTATGGTAAATACGGGGAATTGGATGAAACAGAAACAGAGATGTTCTACAACAATTTCTGTGCACGGGTTTCCTTCACTAATAGCTCCAATGCCGAAGTCGCCTTCAACGATTCGCAAAACGCTAGCCCTTTTGGCTCCGCCAGTGTTAGTTTTCGTCTCCAGTACCACTCTGGCGCATTCAAGACTCGTGAACTCAATGAAATCTCCAAGCGGCAGAGAACTGCTACCCCATTTAAGAACAATGTCAAGACCCCAAAGAAGCCAAAGTCGCAGCCCAAAGGCGGTTCTGAATCGGACCTCAATTTCATAAAACAGAAACTTGAGAAGATTTCTTCATTGCTGGAAGATAGAAGTGCCAAGGTCACACCGAGGACGAAATCCAAACTACAGGGCGAGCTGAAGGGCCTGTTGGAGAAGGTAGGTACAATGGTTGGTGGATCGTCATCTTAAAAAGTTGGATAATATTTTAGATACCGTCACACACTGTCTAGTTTAGTTTTATTAGCCGGTGATTTATGTAGCTATGCTTTTGTATGGAGTTGTAGGAAGTCAGTTGATACAGATGAGTGTCCTGTTGTAGTCTCATGTAACTAGCTGCTCAAGCTTTATAATATAGAGATCGATAATTCGACATCCACACACAAATTTCACCCAATATATATATATGGTTGCCAATCTAATTTTTTATATTTTTTTTTTTACAAGTATTTTTTTTAGCCGTTGGATTATCATTTTTTGGATCGTAGTGATCCAATGATTATAATGAAGTGTATGAAAATACGTGCATCATTAATACTCTTTCTCTCTTATTTTTTATAATAAAAAAATATTCATGCTAAATTTTTATTGATCATTGATATTTATACATAAATAAAAAAAAAATATCTACCGAATTGGTGCTATTTATATATATATCATTATAAAAGATAATATTATTTCTTATATTATTGGATTGGTGCCCTATATATATATATCATTATAAAAAATAATATTATTTCTTATAATATTGTATGGTATAGTATAGATTGTATATATGAGGAGCTGTACAGTCCATCTCAAGGAGAAAAAGAAACCGTTGCCTGGATGTGGTGATAAGTGATAACGGTCCAAAAATGGCTTATTCCAGGAATTTCTTTATACGGTTAGGCAACCCCTTGCTGCAATTGCTTCTTCTAGTTCATTTACTTCTCCGGGACAACTTTGTAAGTCTCATTCTTTGTTTATCTTTATTCAGTTTTTTGGGGTCAAATTTTATATTAAGAAATAAAGAAGATTCTATTTTTCTTAACAAATGCAAACTAAAATGAAGGGGGCTTCGAACCTGTACTGCCTAGCCGTGTCTAGGATTTAATGCTCGGAGAATCTTTTCAGAATTTAATTTCCCACCTTCTTTTTCGGTTATTCTTTTCACTTCGGCTGTTCGCATCTTGAAAAAAGGAAAATAATAATAATAATAAGGCATTTTCTGCTGCCTGTGTTTGGTCACTGGTGTTTTTGTAACTTGGTTGTCATGCTAAACTTCCGAGCTTTAAATAATGCGTTTGCCAGTTATGGTTTTTCCCGATGTATTGGTTTGGTGAGTGTCAAGGAAAAGTCAAGTTCCAACGCTAATGCCCAATAACAATGAATATTCATCGGATTATAATAGTCAATAGCTATACCAATGCAAAACCTGCTTAATTCCGTCGTTTGGGTTTTTGTTGATATTTGGATAGGAACTACGTGTATTAAGCATATATATCAGATAATGCAGTATTTTTCTTCCTTCAATAATTGTCCTCTGAATCTTTCAATAATTGTCCCAGTATGTTTCCCTCAATTTTTTTTTTTTTTTTTTTTGTGTGTGTTACTGTCTCATACAATATAGGCTTTGAATTGTTTCAGAAAAGTATGTAGTTTTTTTTTTTTTTTCTCCCCTGAATTAAGCCACACTTAATTTATCTAATGATGCTGGAAATTTTCAGATTATGAGTTTATTATACTTCTGAGTCCATTTGGCTATTTAACTACTGAAAGATAGCCATGAAGTTTATGTTTGTGCAGCTAAAGTACCTGTCTTCCATTTGATACAGTTTTGTAAGTGCTACATGTTGACGGTTGTTCTATAAAGGTCCACAGGGTTACTTTGTCTGAAATATGCGTGATATGCCATGTCCTATTTATATTGGTTGAGAACGACATCGACATATAAATTCATATGTTTTTCTTTAAGCATGCAAAGCCAGAGTTGTATTTCTGAAATTTGTGTTTGTTTGAAGTCTTACAGAAAACATATGCCTCTTTGTCATTCCTTCCTTTGAATTTTTAAGTTGTAGACCTCAATTTGGCCTATGAACCGTGAACGTCATCGAGAATCAAGGTGTGCTTCATATGTAGAATGATATGGCTTTTGTGTTCATCTCACAGTAGTGTTGGAAATCATCATGCTGCAAGAATTGGCAGGACGGTTTAATGTTTACACCATAGGGGGTAGCAAAAAGACACGCTAAGAATCGATTTCACTCATAAATATTGTCATAAACCATGAAATCTAATTATGAATATTCGTTTTCTGATAGTTTGATTTGCAGAGCTGTGAAAGAGATCACCGTCTCAAACCTAATCTTTCTTGCTATTAGCAGGGTTTTATGGCGGTAGCACACTTATTTTCCGTTCTCTAATTGAACTTTTGGGTGTCAAATTGAAATGAACCCAATCGGCATATGAACTTATTTGGTGAAGTTTTGTTGATGACGAATTCTTTAAAGATGAATGCGAACTGCATCCATTTTGCCACTGAGGAGTGAGTAGTAGTACTGAGCGTTCCTCATAATGGAGTTGCTTGAACTTCTTAATTTGAGCAAATAGAAGCGTATGGGCCACGTCTACTAAGTAAAGGGAATGAGTTGGAAGGGGAATAAGATCTCCACTGTGGAAGCAAGAGACCAAAAATCCTCTCTAGCCGGTTCTCGATGGTTGGTGGACTCTGCCTTAGGCAAAGTCAAGGAGCTTTCCCATACTTGGGACTTGTAGAAAAAAGTAAAGATACAACAGCTTGAATTTAGTAAAATATAGTGTTAAAATGTTCGTTAGAGGTGATTTCCTGGAGCTTTCAACTAAACATCCCATTTGGCTTGCAGGAAAAAAGAAACACCGTGCGATGCCTTCAGGCCTTGACTGGTTCTTGTTCGTAAAAGAATTACTTTACTGATTTCTCTCTTGTCAGAATACTATGAAAGCAGGCTATAATGATCGGTTGTAGAACTAATATCATAGGATGGGCCACAGAACATCCCACCCCACGGAGGGAAGTAAATGAGGGTGATTGGGAGTGTACAAACAATCATCATAACACCCATCAAAGAAATGCTAGTTTGCTTAGAGAATCTGGAGTCTGAAAACAGTAGCAGCTGGGTTATCACTGCCCCAAAAGTTCCTCCACTTCCTGTCATCCCTGATATCACTCCTAGTGACCTGCAAAACCACAAATAGGCCTAACATTAGTAGTTTTTCTAAGTACGTTGATTAATGTCACAGATCCTAAAAAGCAATGCTATATAGTATGGGATTGCAATTGGAGTCCACAGATAGAGTTTTTCATTATCTGTTGAACGGTAGTTGGCCAGCCCCTACACTCTACAGTGGACAACCCGCTGGGCTTGACCCGACGTGGGCCATGCTAGTGCAACAAACCTGGCCCAACCCTCTAGGGTGGACGGCCCTGCTCACTCTACTAGTCTATTCTGATGTGAGCAAATTGCTAAGGGAAGTAGGACCACAGACAAATTAGGAAAGAGCCCAAAAGATTATTTTCCGAACGGAAGAGGCGAAAACGAATTTGCTTTGGAACAAAGAGGAGTTCTAAATCTATTTTCTTTTTTCACTCCCATCCTCATTTGCGACTTGTTTTGTAATATTATTAATATGTAAATATAATTTAGGAGAATTAACATATAAATAATGCTAGCCACATCAGTATCTTGCATAAAAAACTTACACCACTTCAATTATTTCTATTTTAAAATATGATCACGTTATTTAAAATTACGTCACATTTTAGTACTTTTTTTTTTTTATGTCTCAAGTTTTTTCCCAGACATATAGGTCCTGTTATTAATTTACTATCATGTAAAGTGAGCAGCGGGATAACAAAATTGAACCTAATTTTAAAAAAATAAAGAAAGAATACAACACTTCTACGTGGAATAAGTAGTATTTAATATTTGAAGAATGCTGGTTATTCTCTTTTTTTTTTTTTAACTTTCTTTTTTGAACTCTCAGCTTCACACACGTATTTTATTATGATTTATTATATTATTAAAATATTTAACTAAATAATGGAATTCAATTTTTAGAGTACGATTAGAGAGTAAAAGAAATTACATTTAGCTCTCATCTTTACTATTTAGGCAATAATGAGTCATGAACTGTGCTGCTAATTCGTTCTAGCACGTGGCACTTACGCATATTCCAAGTAATTGTTTTGCCGAGTTGTTTCGAGAGACGTGTGAATTTAAGGAGTCACTGGTTTAGTAACAAATAAATGAGTTATTTTATTTAATTTTTACATTAAGAAGTGGTTAGCTAAGAACTTTTTTGGATTCAATTCTAATTTTTTGTTTAAATAAACTGAAAATAAAAGTAAAAATTTTGTTTTGATTTTTAATTTTTATAAACAAGAAACATATTTAGCAAATTTTATGCTACTATTTGTTTCTAAAAACAATAAAGTGCAAAAAATGATAAAAAAAATCGTATAAACTTATATTTACGTGTATATATAAATATATACCTATTTTCTTTTATTTTTGAATTTTGTTTTAAAAAATAAAGGTATTAGAAATTTTTTATTACCACTTTTTTTGAAATTTTTGGTAACATTTTTTTATAAAAAAAAAAAGAGAAAACAAGGTAAGGTAGCCGAGCAAATTTTCAAAAAAAAATCCATTTTTCTGTTTAAAAAAATAAAAAACGGAAAATAAAAGTGAATACTGTTATTAGTTAAGCCACGTTAAAAAAATATATAACAGTCCACGTCATCGTCACTTAAAAAGAATTAGATTATTGTCATACGTGGTGGGTGGGTTTCGAACTCTCTTACCTCTTGGAAACGAAGGGGACCACGCCGAACGTGAGGCCACCAGCGGCTTGAACTGACACAGAGAATCCACACATGACAACAATGGAGCCCCATAGCGAGTTGACTCGGCCGAGTGAAATGCATAGCAACCCGGCCACAGTCTGCACGGCCCACAAACCCCAGAGCCTCCCTCTCATCCCGAACCTCCTTGCCAACTCGTCGGAGACCAACCCTCCCGCCGGCCGGGAAAACAAGTTCGCCATACCAAAGCTCGCCGCAATCATTCCGGCGACCTCGATATTCACCCCAAACCGGTCGTAGAAGTACTCAGCTATGATGTTGTCAGTGGTCAACTCCACACCGAAAGAAAACCCATATAACAGAGCCAAAACCCAACCCCTGTAGTTCTTCACCCCATGAAACAGAACCACGTTCAAGCTCTCTTTTGACTTTTGAGGTTTCGAGTCAACGGGGTTCGGTCGGTCTTGGCCGAAGGTCAACACTAGTATGGCCGTCACGGCTTGAAACGCAGCGGGGAAGGTGAAGGACACGCGCCAGGCGGTGGAAGACGGCAGGTGGAGAGATTCCATCAGAACAGAGTAGATGAGTGGCATGACCAGTTGGGTCACGCCCGAACCCACGTTGGCCCAGCCGGCGGCGACCCCGTTGGCGAGCCCAACTACGGGCCCGGAGAACATGGAGCTCATCCAGAACTGGTTGGCCACGAAGTTCGCCAGGGAAAACCCGACGAGGAAGCGAACTGCGATGAACGCTTTGGGGGAGGAAACGAGGAACGACATGGCGAGGACGGCCGGGGCGGTGAGGAGAGAGAGCGTGGCGGAGGCTATCCTCGGGCCCACGAGGTCGCATGCGGGCCCCATTGCGAGGCGGGAGAAGATGGACCCGACGAAGGAGGCGACGCCGGCGTGGCTGATGTCGGCGTCGGTTAGGTTGAGGTCACGGCGGATGACGGCTGTGAGGGGAGGGATGGAGAAGGTGGAGAAGAAGCAGGCGAAGAGAGAGAGCCATGCCAAGTGGAAGGCTCTCATGTGGGGTGATGATATCGATAGTGGTCGGAAAACGGTGGCCTTTTGGTCCCGGTCTACCGGAAGAGAGAAGAGCTTAGGCCTTTCCTCCATGGTCGGCATCGATGAGAATAAGATTATACACGATTTGTCCTATATATGTACAAACAAATAACGGTACTAGAACTTACGAGACCAATAATATGGACACCATTTTATTTAATAAACTGAATTCACATATAAGTACTGGAAAAGTGATTGAATGAAGTAACCACGATAGCAGTGTGGTATTGGACATGGACACGGTATTGAACTCGATATAGTGTGTCATAGCATTAATTCCTAAAAGAGAATAAAGTGGATTAAACACTTGATATATATTAATATGCGTACTATTGGTAGAGTCATTGTGGGGCCGTTCCTGAGTATTGTACCACGAGAAGGGCCATGCGGATTGCACGTGATCTCGCTATCGGGGTCAGAAGTTCCAGGGTCCCCATAATTGATCCCAGACGGTCCAGCCAGTCAGACCCCAACCACGATAGCTGGCGGTCTGAGGCCCCGAGGGTCTGCTGTCTAGGAATAGCGACCCTTACCTCAACAGTTGTAGGGGTCAGAAGCCCCAAGGGTCTTCAGACTGGGTACTATTGAAAGCAGCCCCCCAGCTCCAGACCCGTGCAAAGCATTTAATACGTTTCTAGGTAGGTGTGTGCGCAGGAACAAGCCGTCCTGACGGAACGGCGATTTGCCCAAATCTTGCTCCTGACTGATTGAAGCAGTTGGAGGCGGCAGAAGTCAGGCCACGGTAGCACAGAAAAGATCACAGAAATCTCGGCCCGTCACAGTTAAAAAAAAGATCTTGAGGTGAAAGGTACTCATTATTTTT
>JXTB01000413.1:6183-26597 GCA_002914805.1 Parasponia andersonii
CAATATTAAACTATAAATACAAGGTTAGTTTATGCATATTCCAGGTTACTTCATTCCAATATTCAAGACAATAATATATGTAGTACCATATACCAAAAAATCTCTTGGTTAGATTGAAATAATAAGACAATTGAAGATGGCCTACCTTTTGGGCTCTTTTTCCATCTTTTTTTATTACCTTGTATCGCGGTTTTACCTTAATTTTTTTAAGCAGTACTAATAAAGAGTGTCATTGGTGCTTAAACATGGATTCACTCTCTATTAACGAATAACGAGTGGCAGTAAAGACAGCTTAGCACTGCGGTGGCCACGAATATTTTCCTTTGGTTTTATAATGCTATTTGCTTATTCAGAGGATACATAGTTTGTTTATAGCTGTATCCTAATTGTTATAGTGTATGAACGTGGGACTAGCTACTTGGACCGATTATCTATTTCGCAATTTCTTCATATCTTAAATAAGAATATGAAATCCGGCCGCAAAGAATAAATAAAGGACATGAAAGGGTAGTAAATACTGCCATATTAGTAATGAAATTCTTTTCACATTTTGATTACTGTTCACGCTTTTTGGTACAACAGTTAAGCACTTTAAATCATTCAAAAAGAAAAAAAGAAGTTAAGCATGTTAAACAAAATTCCGAATAGGAATTCCCCATTAACTAACCGTCAGTCCTTATGGACTTTTCTCAACTAGCTATCAACTAGCTAGTATTGATAAGATTGCCCCTATCTCCTAAAAATTAAGTAAAAAATAAAATAACCTACAAGATCGCCTTATTAAATATTCTGAGTTTGTATGGTATAAAATCTTAAATAAAAGATGATTGGTAGCTATACCAAATCTCTAATATTAAAGTTTTAGATTCAAATCCCTCTTTTGTTCTTATAAAAAAAGTCCCTCATTTGTTATTAAGGAAAAAAAAAAAAAAAAAAAAGCTCTATTTGACTTCCCCCAATTAATGATGGTGATTTCTTACAAACCCGCGGGAAATTAGCAAAGGCTCTCCATTATCTATAATGCACTGCCGACCCATAGTATCATAAACTCCACTCTATATAATAAGGAAGAAAATGCTAGGAAGGAATGAAGCTCTTTGTTTATTTTATATGTAGCATAGAAAAAAAGGAAATCAAAAAACTAGAAAAGATGCAAAATAGGGTGTATGTAATGTAACGACTTTGGAAAACGTTGACCTAAACTAGCTGATGAGGATGGAGAAGTATATGCTTTAGATGCGGTTAATGATTCTTAGACTTCCAGAGGCAGCCTCACATACATAAATTGGTCCTGTCTCCTTATCCTTGAGATATCTCAGGCCTCAGGTCACAATCTTCAGTCTCTTCTTCTCCATATATCGTAAATCAAAGAAAAACAGGTCAGTAAAACTTCGTCCCTCTTTGCCCATTCTCAATATGACAATATGTATATCTCAATAAATTTTCCAACTGGGTTTTAGAAGTTTTGTGCATGGATAACTGACAAGATTTTAGTTTCCTTGTTTATACTTATTGCAACTGAGGCTCTCTTTTTGGATTCCATGTCATGTTAGGACCACACTTCTAGTTCAATTCTCTAACCTTTCACATATTCAGATCTAGATTTTTTTCACCTTTTTTCAAGATGCTCTTTCTCTACATCGGACACCAGAAATCCCCTTTTATCCAAGAAAAAAATTGTATTAGCTAGGATTCCGTTCCTCGTCCCCACACCTGACTCTGCCGTTGGATATTCTCATTTGAGACTTAATTTTTAAAAGAAAAAAAGTTCACTATATTTTTTGCCCTTATCTTGATTTTAAATCAAGGAAAAGGAGAAAGGAGAAATGTTTTGATGAATTCTTCATCTAATATTTCCTTATATATTAACGACTTTTTTAATACTTTCCCTGTTTTTGTTAGACACAATTAGTGCTTCACGTTCCTTGCCTCTGAAATTAATTTGTTTAAATTACGTCCCTTGGATTATGTAAGTCAAATATTTCTCACTTAAATTCTAAGTTATCTTTGGCTCGCATTTAATTTGCTTGGTGCAACTTGCAGAGTAGGTCAATAGAGCGGTCACATAACTTTTCTTTCGTCAGTCTGTATTCATTCATTGAATTCCATAGAAGTATTTAATTTAATCATAAGAGAGGAACAGGCTTTTACTTCCGGCCGTTTGAATTTTTTTTTTTTAATTATTTGTTTGTTTCATTTTCTACAATCGACTTGTCTTTATCTAAATCCGTATGGTTTTGACCTTTTGGGCATCTATATATGGGAGTCACTATAGTCAAATCGTATATAATAATGGTATAGTAGTACATAGGCATAGTTATAAGGACAACCACACAAAAGGCAAGAAAGGAATATAGGTGCTACTCAATAATTAGCACCATATATTTTAATATGGTTTCTTTGGCCAGCATCCAGCTAGTACTATACTTGTCAATATATAAAATACTTTCAAAAGAAAAATACTTGTCAATAAAGTAGTTCATTAGTCAATTCCATCACTATCTTCAACAAAATGGTGAACAACGAATTATAAATTCCACGTATTATCTTATAATTAATGAAATGTATATTTTATTGTAAATATAAAAGTTCGACATATGAAAATCCCTACCATTCGTTGAAGTGATAAATTAACAACATACATAGGGAGAAGTATATATACTACTCGCCCATAATATTCATACTGTATATACTCCTGTTGTACTTAATAAGTACATTACTTTGACTTAGATCATAATTATGTGACGTATATATTAAGTAAATTGTGTTTTTAAGATTTAAGATTTTTTCAGAATTTCTAAGAGAGATGTGATTAATTGTTTATAATTCATTTGCTTGAATACTATAAAATCAATAAAATTACTTATTACCAATTCCCGTGAGATTCTGACTGTAATTTCATTTCTATTAGGATATTATTGGGGGAAGCCTAAGACTAATTAGCCATGGCTGGAGAACATCTAGGAGTGCTTAATGCACTCGATGTGGCCAAGACACAATGGTACCACTTCACGGCGATTGTGATAGCCGGAATGGGATTTTTCACGGACGCTTACGATCTCTTCTGCATCTCTCTCGTCACCAAACTGCTCGGCCGCATATACTACACCGACCTCACTAAGGACAAGCCCGGCACTTTGCCTCCCAACGTGGCCGCAGCCGTAAACGGTGTCGCCTTCTGCGGCACCCTCGCCGGCCAGCTCTTCTTCGGGTGGCTCGGCGACAAGATGGGCCGGAAGAAAGTCTATGGATTAACCCTACTTCTCATGGTGGTCTGCTCCGTCGGCTCAGGTCTATCCTTCAGCAGTGACCCCACGGCCGTCATCAGCACGCTTTGCTTCTTCCGGTTCTGGCTCGGCTTCGGCATCGGCGGCGACTATCCTCTATCCGCCACCATCATGTCTGAGTACGCCAACAAGAAGACTCGCGGTGCATTCATCGCCGCCGTGTTCGCCATGCAAGGGTTTGGAATTCTCGGCGGTGGTATCGTCGCTTTGATTGTCTCCGGTATGTGTTGATCTCTTCAATCTTCCCCCCCCCCTCCCGGAGAAGTTATCTTAATCTAGCTTACATATTATTTTTTTCAGCAGTAAACATTAAAAATGGAACTTTATAAAATTTACCTGAAACGATCGAAGATGGTTTCTATCATGGTATACTAGGATTTGTAAGAATCGATACTGGAAAGATAAAGTTTTTTCTTTAAGTAATATATGAATGATAACATATTTTTGAATACTAATGCTCTCAGTTGCTGACATTATTCTATTTCAAATAAATTTCAAATATATATATATATATTTATGTATAGGGTATGATTATAATTACATATCTTGAGTGAGAACTAAGTGAGTTCGCAGGAGACCTATTTTATTAATTATATTCATCCAAACTGCTAATATTGGGCACAATGATGTTACTTTTTATTATTTACCATGGTAACATGCCATATAGAGATGTAAAATGAGTCGAACCGCTCATTTAGCACGAGGATACAGCACGAAAAAATCTATGCTAAGTACGACAAGACACTAGGTGGCTTTGGGCCGTGCTAAGTATGAGACAAGATATTGAGCCGTGTCAGATTCTAATTTTTGGATATTATGAATTGACACGACAAAAGACGAACTTAGGCACAAGTACGACACAAGCACAACACAACCTAAAAAATACGAAAAGTACGATTCAAAGTATTTTAAAAAATATTTATTTTTACTTTAACAATCTTAAAGACTTAAATGAAAAAAAAAAAATTCTTTTATTTAAATAACCAATTTTACATATTAAAAAAATTAATACTAACAATTACTAGTAAAAAAGACCAAATGCTAAATAAAAACTAATTTTGAATCTCATACTAAAATTGCTAAATAAATATTGAAAGTCTTAATAATTTATTCTCTTATAGAATATGTGCTAATTCACATAATTTGAACAAAAAACCCACTCCTTACTAAATAAACTTTTGAGAATATGCAAATAATAATAGTTTGGGTATGTATCAACTTAATTAGGATGTATCAAATTATTTTTATGAAAAAAAATAATATTTCAACCTAAGAACTTTGTTATATTACTTATATTTGAAATTTTTTTATGTCTTCTTTATTTTTGCTTATAAATAAACTCAATTTTTTTATTCTTTATTTCAGAAACAAGTTTGTATTAGTAATTTTTAATTGATTTTTTTTTCAAATAATTATGAGTATATTACATAGTTTTGTTATTGTTTTAAATCAAAATAGAAAATTATAATAAAATAATTTTAAAATTTTCATGAAATTTTGACTTCCACAACAATTAAATAAGTGAACCGAAATCAGATACAAAGATATGCTAACACATTGGGTTTAGTATGCTTGACATAATATGAATTTGATATATTTACAAATACAAGCATAAGCAGGACACAACACGAGCACAAACACGACATGAGAAAAAGCACAACACAAACATGACACCAGATGTGCTTGTGCTTGTAGACCATACCGAGCCTAGAATTTTAAAATTATCTTGTGCTTGTAGACCATACCAAGCCTAGAATTTTAAAATTTGGGTCAGCACGATATTTTATTAGATCATGCTAATGCTAAATATGACACGAAATATGAACGGACCTATAAATCACGGGCGTGTGGGCTAATTTGGCATCTCTAATGGTGTATAATAATGGTTTTATTAATGCTTGGTGCTAGGTAATAATAATGATGTAACCTGCTACTATGATGTAATTAAATTAGAGAATACTTATTATTAAGTGATTTTATCAACTTCACTAAACTGAAAATTTGGATTCAGGCGCGTTCGATAGCGCATACAGTGCTCCAGCTTACATTCACGACAGAGCGGGCTCCAGGGTCCATCAGGCTGACTACGTTTGGCGTATCATCGTGATATTCGGAGCTATCCCGGCAGCCCTAACTTACTACTGGCGGATGAAAATGCCAGAAACCGCTCGTTACACGGCGCTTGTCGCCAAGAACGCCAAACAAGCCGCTGTGGACATGTCCAAGGTGTTACAAGTGGAGCTCCAAGCCGATGAGGAAAGGGTAGAGAAGCTAGACCAAAAGAACTCTTATGGACTTTTCAGTAAGGAATTCGCTCGCCGCCACGGCCTCCACCTTGTCGGAACCACAACCACTTGGTTCTTATTGGACATCGCCTTCTACAGCCAAAACCTCTTCCAAAAGGACATCTTCACCGCCATTGGCTGGATCCCAGCGGCAAACACCATGAACGCCATCTATGAAGTTTTTAAAATCGCCAAGGCCCAAACCCTAATCGCCTTATTTAGTACTGTCCCCGGCTACTGGTTCACCGTCTTCTTCATCGACTACATGGGACGTTTCGCCATTCAACTAATGGGATTCTTCTTCATGACCGTGTTCATGTTCGCTCTAGCCATTCCTTACAACCACTGGAAAGAGCACCACATAGGGTTTGTCATTATGTACTCGTTGACTTTCTTCTTCGCCAACTTCGGACCAAACGCCACAACGTTTGTCGTCCCGGCGGAGATTTTCCCGGCCCGGCTAAGATCCACATGTCATGGAATATCAGCGGCGGCGGGGAAAGCCGGAGCAATAGTGGGAGCTTTTGGATTCTTGTATGCCGCCCAAGATAAGGATCCGAGTAAGACCGATGCGGGTTACCCGCCGGGGATTGGAATCAAGTATGCCTTGGTTATGCTTGGAGTTATCAACTTTTTCGGAATTCTTTTTACCCTTCTTGTACCGGAGTCAAAGGGAAAAGCGCTTGAGGAGTTGACCGGTGAAAATGAAGATGGAGAGGAGACGATAGAGCGCACTGCTTCTAGTAGAACTATTCCTGTCTGATTTGGGGAGTGAATAAAGTGGGTGTTTTCCTTTATGCATAGATGCATGGTTTTGTGAAATTTCGAAGTTGAATTTCTCCTTTTGGTTCTAATTTCTTTTTGTTTGATATTTTGTATTATTTACTGTTGGTTACTTGATATGCAATAATAACTAATGTAGATAAATGTTTCGTAATGCTTTATTGCAAAAGCATTTTAAAAGTTGTGATTGAATCTCGTGTTTTTTATGTATGAATGTAAGTTATTTATATTATTTATATTAATATATATAAATTCAAGTGTTTGGAGTCTTAATTTAATCCTAGTTTTTTAGTTTTGTAATTTCGTTCCTAGTTCTTTTCATCAGATCATAATTCAGAATGGAAACAGTACTCAATTATTTTTAATCATTCGACAAGGGATACAAAATTAACGAATTATATCTACTTATTAGAACAAGTCTTGCCATTAACGGTGTTTGACCTTATTGGAAAAGGAAAATCTGAAAGGTTATGAACTGCATATATTCTGCAAGTACATGTATATATGTGTATATGTATACTATATATATATTTATATATATGTTATATAGTATGATTTGGAAAAATAAATAAAGGCAAAAACTTACTTCACGCGATGGATACGTGCAATCATGTTAAAGACTAGAGAGTAACTATACTCCTATGGCTATATATTTGAGGCATGACCGAACCATATACGGTTGACTTGATTTAATAGAATATTCATTTGGTAAATAATAACATATAATATTTTATTGCCATTATATTGTCTTCGATGATGAATTAGCTTAATATATGCCTGTATGATTGATTGGAAGGGAGAGATATATTGTTAATTCATTCTCAATCTAATCTACTTCTCCTATCCAATTAACTTCAGCTTTTCAATATATATAGTATGTATTATTTCTAATAAAAAGGTAAATCCTGTATAGTCTGAATCATTTACGCTAAATATAATTGTTGTGCTTTTAATTACTACAAAATTTATTGCACGTTTAAGCTCGAGTATTCAATCTGTTAACAAACTAATTATTACACCAGTTTTCTTCCATATTTGCCCTTTAAGGCTTTCATTAGTTCTTATAAAGAAACTGAAATAGATTAACTAAAGAACTTGATTATGATTATCACCTAAAGAACTAAAGAAACTGAAATAGATTAACTAAAGAACTTGATTATGATTATCACCTAAATTGTAACAGTGACAGATTACATTATTATACTAACCAAAGCTAACAGATTAAGCTAACAGAATTGTAATTGACCCAATCTAAGAGTAACACCTGGTAAACAAACTAACAGACTCTTAACTAACACAACAGATTCCTAACAAAGTCTTAACAGTTTTTAACAGCTCCCCTCAAACTCAAGGTTGAAAAATCCTCTATTTTGAGTTTGTCTCTTAGTTTGCAAAAGATTGAGCTTGATATTGTTTTCGTTAGAACATTTGCAATCCGATCAGAAGCTAGAACATGCCGAACATCAATTAGTTTTTGACAAACTTTTTCTCAAACAAAATATAAATCAAGTTCAATGTGCTTGGACCTAGCATGTTGCATAGGATTGGCAGAAAGTAGCACTGTACCAAATAATAAGAACCTTTGAACTAGTGACCTACAATTCATACAACAATGATTGAATCCAAGTCATTTCTACCACTAAGTATGCTAAGCTTCTATACTCAGCTTCAGTGCTTGACCTGGAGACGGTACGCTGCTTTTTAGAGTGCCAAGTGACTAGATTAGAACTTAAGTAGACATAATACCCTGAGGTAGACGGACGATCATTAGGATCAGATGCCTAATCGGCATCACAAAAGCCAACAACATCAAGTGTAGAAGACTTTCTGAGATGTAAATCAAACTAAAGAGTGCCACTTAGATATCTGAGAATTCGCTTAACAGTTTTCCAATGCACTTCTAGAGGCTGATATATGAATTGACACACCGATTAACATTGTAAGAAATTTCAGGTCTTGTAATAGTAACATATTGAAGCGCCCAAACAATACTCCTGTATAATTGTACATCTGAAACAGGATCACTACCATAGGCTGAAATATACTTACTTTGAGACAAGTGAATACCATCTATTGAAAGTTAAACTTGAACCCCAAGGAAGTAACTAAGAGTACCCAAATCTTTTAAAGCAAATTCAGTATTAAGTGACTTGATCAATGAATCAACAACAGATGAATCCCTACCTGTGATTAGTATATCATCCACATAGACCAAAATGAAAGTTGAGTGAGATTTAGTAAATTGAACAAACATTGATTAATCTGATTTGGTTGAATGAAAACCAAAAGAAATAAGAGCATTAGTAAACTTATCAAACCAAGCTCTAGGGGCTTGCTTAAACCCATATAATGTTTTATGTAGCTTACAAACCAGATTAGGGGCTTGCTCCATGTACACTTCTTCTTGCAAAACTCCATTGAAAAATGCATTATTAACATCAAGTTATCGAACTGACCATCCACGACACAAAGCAATATTTAAAATAATGTGAATCGTAGTTGGTTTTACAACTGGACTAAATGTTTCATTGAAATCAAATCCAGTTGTCTGATGATATCCTTTTGCTACCAAACAAGCCTTGTAATGTTGAATAGTTCCATTTGAATTTTCTTTTACTCGAAATACCCATTTGTAGCCAATAATTTTCCTGTTGGGTGGCAAAGAAACTAAGGACCAGGTTTGATTACGAAGAAGAACCATATACTCATTAGACATGGTAGCTTTCCAATGTTCATGTTGCATGGCTTCTGCTACAGTAGAAGGTTCTCTAGAAGAAAGAAACACTTTGGGTTTAAACACTCCAACCTTAGATCTGGTGATCATAGAGTGAGTGGATAACTGTGCTAGAAGATCAGGAGGATCTGATGACATAGAACTAGAAATAGCAGAAGAGCTACAATCAAGAAAACGCACAACAGATGGAGGAATTAATAGATTTTGAATCAGAAGTGGAAGGTCTAGGTGTTTGGCGTGAATATTGAGATGAAACTAGATAACATGAGTCTAGAGAAGTGGCAAGAAGGATGAAAGCTAAAGTAGAAACAGGGAAAATAGAGGTAGGTCTTTGCGGGGAGGAATGTTTTTGAGCTGCAGCAAATGAAAATGAATATTCATCAAAAATAACATCCCTGGATATGATTATTTTGCGATGTTGATTTAGACACTTGTAACCTTTATGGTTGATGCTATAACCCAAAAATGTACACAGTTTGGATCTAAAGTCTAATTTCTAGCGATTAAAAGGTCTGATGTTAGGAAAGCATAAGAAGCCAAATACTTTCAATTGATTATATTCTAGAGACTTCTTGAAAAGAACTTGTAAGGGACTTTTAGAGTTAAGAACAGGAATAAGTAGGTGATTTATAAGAAACACAGATGTTCTAAATGCTTCATCCCAATATGAAATAGGCAAAGAAGCATTGGCTAGTAAGGTTAAACTAGTTTCCACGATGTGACGATATTTTCTTTCAACAACCCCATTTTGTTGATGACTAGTAGGACATGAAACTCTCTGAGATAAGTTATTCTTAACTAAGAAATCAATAAATGTCTTATATTCTCCACCCTAATCAGATTGTACAGCTTTAATTTTGCAGCCTAATTGTAATTCAACATGAGTTCTAAAATGAATGAAATTTTGTATAGCTTCAAACTTGGCTCTTAACAAATAAATCCAAGTAATATAAACCGAGAATATACATCAATGAAATGAATGTAATAACGATAACCACTAACTGAAAGAGTAGGAGAAGGATCCCAAATATTAGCATGAATGAGTTGTAATGGTGCAGTGTAAACAGTGGTAGAGGATGGAAAAGGAAAATGATGTATTTTACCAAGACAACGAGCTAAACAAAAATTAAGAGTCATTTTATTTAAACTTGAAACATTACAGTGAGAAAGTACATGTTTAACAGTATGTTCACTTGAATGACCAAGTTGATTATGCCACAAGTCAAGTAAGAAATTACAAGACAACACATTTATAGAGAAAACAAAAACATCAGAATTGTTAGAGTATGAAGAAGAGGGTGAAGAACGAAGGCATAACTGAGTTGGCTTCAAGGAATAAAGACCTTGATCAATAGTCCCTTGTATGAGATTTGCTTTGGAGACTTGATCTTTGACAAAACAACAGTAAGGATGAAATTCAAAAAACAAATTATTATCTTTGGCGAATTTGGAAACACTAATAAGATTTTTGGTAATCAATGGAACATGGAGCAGGTGATTTAAAGAAAGAGTTTTAGACCGAAATTGAGAAGGAAACAAACTATGGCCAATGTGTTTGATTGACAGACCTATACCATTGCCCATATGAATTTTGTCTGGACCCAGGAATTTAGACTGAGACATCAACTTACTGAGATCAGGAGTAACATAACTGGCAGCCCCAAAGTCTGGATACTAATTCTGATCATAGACAGCTTCTAGAGTTGTTAGCATTGCTGTCATTACTGTCATGGGATTAGTAGTAGAGGCAAAATTTGCAGTAGGACTTGAAGTTCCAGAACCAAAAAAAGGCCCTAAAATTACTGTTCAAACTGATACCAGTATTGAAGAACAAAATGCCCAAATTTTCCACATAATTGACACTGAGGCTTATTTGAATTCCATCATTGTCTGCCTCTACCACGACCACTAGAAAGAAAATTGCCACAACCTGAATATCTATCTTGACTATACAGTCTACCAGAGAACGAATTGGGATGAAAACCACAACCATGTGAACCATCATTGTTGATGAAATTATGATATCCTTGATTGAAACCCCCACGATTATTCTTTCTAAAATTGTTGTTATTAAGAGTTGGATGTGACTGAGTGGCTAGATTAACCAATTTAGGATTTGGAGCTTTTCCATGCTTGTCAATACGAACTTCTTCAGCCAAGAGCAGAGATTCAGTATCTTCCACAGTATATGGATCTAGTCTAGAAGAAGTAGAAATCATAAAGTTATCATACTCATCTGGTAGTCCATCAAAGACAACCTCAATACGATCCTTAGTATAGAGGAAATGACCTTTAAAACTAGAGAATCGACTATATTTTTAATTTTGAGAAGATAGGCATCTATAGTGAGATCACCAACCTTAGTATTCTGTAATTGAGTCTTGTACTGAAAGACTTTGCTCGTGTTTGAGCTGCAAAGTAAGCCTCCAGTTTTGTCCAAATCTGACTTGAGCTTTCATATCCAACCATGCGAGTGAGAGCAGATTTAGACATTAAAGACAAAAGCCAAGAGATAAGAAGCTGATCTTGTTGCTCCCAATTTAGAAAATCTGGATTGATCGAACAAGTAGAACTTGTAGTGTTTGGAAGAAATTTCTCAAGTGGGGATCGAGAACTATTGATGAAATCTTGAAGCTTATAGCCTTTAATAGCTGCCTAAACTTGTTGTGGCCATAAGAGAAAATTAGAACTATCGAACTTGATCAAGATGCTATGAAAGAACATAATAGGAACAAAGCGAAAGGTTGAGCTTGAAGCTCCATTAATGGCAAAAAGAGAAGCTCCTGATGAATTTTCCATAAGCTCTGATACTATATTAAAAACTGAAACAGAATGACTAAAGAACTTAATTATGATTATCACTTAACTTGTAATAGTGAAAGATTATATTATTATACTAACCAAGGCTAACAGATTAAGCTAATAGAATTCACTACAAGAAAATAAACCCATAGCAACGACATCATGTCGTCATTATAAGATCCGTTATAGCGACGACATAAAAATATTGCCGCTATAATTTTGGCAGGCAAAAGTAGCGCTATATTTCACGCAAAAAATTATATTATTTACTCTATAGCGATGACAAATATCGTCATTATAGGGTTTACTTAATAAATTTTAATTTTTTAAAAGGTAAAAAGAATGAAAAAATAAAAATAATAATATATTTAACTTATAGCGACGATATTTGTCGTCGCTATAAAGTTTATTTAATGAATTTTAATTTTTCTAAAATATAAAAACATAAAAATAAAAAAATAATATTTAATTTGATATATTTAACCTATAGTGACGATAATTGTTGCCACTATAGGTTTTGAATAAAATTTTAAACGGTAATGTTTACTGCTCTAAATTTAAAAAAATTAATAAATTATTTTATTTTACTTATAGTGACAACATGTAGATGTTGTAGAATAAAAACTCAAATATTTTTCTTCTTATATCCTCTCATTCATTCATTTACTCTCTCCAAACTCCACTCTCCTCTCATACTTTCTCTCCGATTTTCACTCTCTCTCACTTCCTCCCATTTCTCACTAATATATATATATATATATATATATATATCTAGTTTTCTTTTGTTTNTTTTTGTTTCTTTGATTAATTGTTACTCAAGTTTGTGTTATTTTGGATTTCAAGTTTTTTCTTCATTAGAGAGGTAAGTTTCCCTAAATTCTAATGTAGTTTAATTGATTTTTTAAATATATGGATTAATTAATGTTTTAGATATTTATATGAATATGTGGATTTTGTGTTGTAATTTATTAGAGCATTTATGGATTTGAGGTTCAATATACTTTTAGTAAAATATATATTTTAGTTTATGAAATTTATTAATAGTTTGATTTTAGAGTATAGAATATGTTTGTTTAAGAGTATTAGTTTTAATTTTTGACTTTGATTTTGAGGTTTACTTTTGGCTTTGATTTTAATTCTTGTATGTATAACTTTATTGTTTCTCTTTTAAAAATAATGATTTAAGAATTAATTTAGATTAATTAAATTAATTATAATTTTTTTAAAAAAATCTGTGACATCTCTAACGACAACATTTGCCGTGGCTATAAGTATTAATTCATATATTATTTTTAAATATATTTATATCTATAGCGACGATATTTTGTCATCGCTATAGGTCATCTATAGTAATGATAAAATATGTTGTCGATAAAAAGGGTCTATACCGATAGACATATAGCGACGACAAAATTACGATGACTTTATCGCCACTATAGGTCTATAGTAACGATAATCTAATCTATAGTGACGACAAAAACGACTTTTGTCGTCACTATAGACCTTTTTTCTTATAGTGATGGTAATTGACTCAATCTAAGAGTGATACATTATCACGACCCAAAACCTGGGCCAGTGGCAGAAGGAGAATTTCATAAAGATGGAAAATTCATTGATTTATTTAAAAAGTGTCAAAAGATCTAGTTTTATAAAACGGTCCATTTAAATAAAATAGTTAGAATTTCATCCCGTGAACCACTTCCACAGTTCGTATACACCATTAAACATAGATCGAATAATTATTTAAAAACGTGAAATCAAATATAAATCCAAGTATCATCATCATCTATGCAAAAACTCAAATACCAGAATGGCATACATAAGTTCACAGATAAAGACAGAGTGTAGTAATCTTGGGTTAATGCTAAACAAAACCCAAACCATCCAAACACTATGACAACAAGCTTCTAGCATTACCAAGAAATGAACTACAGTTAAGATGACCTCTTACTCCTCTTGATTACCAAGGTGGCACTGGACACCACCTGAGGAAGGGGGTAAGCATAAAATGCCCAGTAGGAAAAGCAATTACCCAGTCGAAAATATTTTAGTGATAGAGAATTACTGTATAGTTAGTTTAGTCCAAAACATACACATATATATATATATATATAATCCAAACCGGAAATCCATATATATATAAAAGCAGCATAATCAAAACCATTCAATTCATATATGCACATGACACAAATCAACCCACACCCATGAGCTCTCATTCTCTCATCTATGGAAACCCAGGATAATGGTACTAAGTATGCCTAATAGCCTGCTTGACACCTAAACCCATACCCGGAGGGGACACCCATGTGTCGCCTACCAAACCTGGAGCAGCAACCGAATTGCCTACGTCTGCCGAATAGGGAGGTAATCAGAAGTAACAGAACCCCACATGGGTTTACGGACTCTACACCAACGGTAGGGCACGCAGCTCAACACAGTAAACCCACGATGCTAACACAGTGCTCATGTATGATCCTATGACACATGCAATACAAAACTGAAGTGTGAAAATATTCATACTCGGGTTTTTCAATAAAATCAACATACTAGGTTTTATAGGAAAACAGGCAGCATAACGGCCCTATTTTTAATATACCCAAAATAATCTACACTCAGAAAATTCCCAGAGCAATATAATATGTATACATCACATAATCAATTCCCATCACAGATGTTCAAGAAAACCAAAAATCACATTTATTCTCATATGTTGCAGAAAATAAATTTTACTCGAAAACGATATAAAACAAAGGTAATTGAGTCATTACCTTGCTCGAATAGTGATACCACGCTATTGAATCCTCAAGGTATCGTTGACGATCGCTCGGAGAGTCGGGAACTAATTCCAAGCCCTCGATCGTCCTCTTGCGAAAAACTAACTTCTCAACGAAGCTTTAATTCCACAAACGGACCTCTTCACTGAATTCTTGGCACCCCAAATAGCTAGGTTAGACATATAACTTGTCCAATTCGGGTCCAAGCCCATACTGGGCCAATGGCACGCAAATCGAGATAAATCTCAACCGTCCGATCTCGATTTCTGTACTGGTCACCAAACATAGGCAATGTATATATCAAACTTCTTCATTTTCCGAGTACAATCCAAAAATGACAACAAAAATACAATCTAATGGCTGGATCAAAAAGTCAAACTTAAACTCAAAATATCTAAAAATGGCAACTTTTGATTCTGGCATTATGGGGTTAAGATATATATACCTTGACAATCATTGCAACGAGACGAATCCAACGAGCCTGGGTTGAGGTCGAACGAAGGTCGGAATCATCGCCTGTGGCCAAAAATCCAAAATGCCCACTTTGTCTTCTCCAGCAACGGCGGCAGCTTCGGCAACCCTGCAGCAGGCCGGCGCTAGCTCGTGGCAGCCTGGGAGAGCTCCGCCTGCCGTCTGGTGGCCAGACGACGCCTAGGAGGTGAGCTACGACGGTGGACCTCCTTCAGCCGAGGGAGACCCAAGAGAGAGAGAGATAGAGGGTGTCGGGGGAAAGAGAAAGAGAAGAGAGAAGAGAGAAGAGAGAGAAAGAGAGAGAAAAAGGACCCACATGAGTGGGAATATATGAAACTGTGCAATTTTTTAGAAAATTGCACTATAGTCCCCGATTCACAAATCTCTATCAGTCCTGTCCCCCAAAAATTACAATTTAGTCCTTCTGCACAAAATTTTTACAAATTAATACCCCGAACATTATATCCGAAAAATTAGTAAAATGTCTAAATTATCCTCCCAAAATCCGAGTTTTTATATTCTCCCATCCTTAAAAGAATTTCGTCCCGAAATTCAAAATATATGTCAAGATTTACATCACAATACAACTTCTGACTGAAGGTCAAACAAATGAGGATATTTCTTGTACATCTCCTTCTCGAGTTCCCAAATAGCCTCGTCTTCTTTATGATATTCCCAAAGCACCTTGACAAGTGAAATCTCTCTGTTACGAAACACCTTCAACTCTCTAGCTAACAAGCGAACAGGCTGCTCTTCATAGGACACATCTTCTTGGATCGGTACATACACGTACTAAATAATATGAGATGGGTCCGGCGTATACTTCTTCAACATCGACATGTGAAACACGTTATGCACATGACCCAACTATGCAGGCAGATTCAAGCGATATGCCACTGGTCCAATTCTCTCAATGATCTCAAAGGGACCAATATACCTTAGAGCAAGCTTACCTTTAACCCTAAATCTTGTAACACCTCGCCTTGGAGTCACTTTCAAGAATACGGAATCACCAGTATCGAACTCTACCTCACGCCTCTTTGGATCAGCATAACTCTTCTGGCGACTCTAAACCTCCTTGAGTCTCTCTTGGATATCCTTGATCTTCTCAGTAGTCTCTTCAATCAACTCAAGTCCAAGAGTAACACGCTCTTCGGGTTCTGCCCAACACAAAGGCGACCTACAAGGCCTTCCATACAATACTTCATATAGAGCCATACCCACATTGATCTGGTAACTGTTATTGTAAGCAAATTCCACCAAAGGAAAATGATCATCCCAGTTCGCACCAAAATCCAGTATGCAACAACGTAGTATGTCCTCAAAAATCTGAATGGTCCTTTCAGACTGACCATCTGACTCAGGATGGTGAGCCGTACTAATATCCAACAACATACCCAATGCTTTTTGCAAGGCTCTCCAAAACTTAGAAGTGAATCTTGGATCTCTGTCAGAGACTATGCTTGAAGGCACACCATGCAAGCGTATGATGTTCTCCATATACAGTCTACTGAGCTTAGTAAGTGAGTAGTCTATCCGGATCGGTATAAAGTGAGCACTCTTCATTAACCGATCGACTACCACCCAAACTGCGTCATTCTTCCTCAAGGTCCTTGGCAAACGGGTCCCGAAGTCCATCGTGATCTTGTCCCATTTCCATTCCGGAATTGGCAACGGCTGAAGTAATCCAGCTGGCCTCTGGTATTCAGCCTTGACTTGCTGACAAGTCAAATACTTAGCCACAAAAATAGCTACCTCCTTCTTCATTCCTTTCCACTAATACTGCCGCTTCAAGTCCCGGTATATCCTTGGTACTACCCGGATGTACTATGAACCTTGATTTGTGAGCCTCTGTTAGAATGGTTTCTCGAAAATTAGGGTTATTAGCTACAGCCAACTTCCCACTGAAAAGCAAAAACCCTTCTCTGTTAGTGCTCCAACCATATAACTGTTCACCATTCTGATGCCGGTTCCAGGTTGTCCTCAACTCCCTGCCTTGCCACTGACTCCGTTGGACAATTTAGAGAAGAGATGGTAAAATCACAATGTTGCTCAGGCAAGCAACCCCTTCATTCTCGAAGTACTGCAAGTTGTAGTCACCAATCGCAACTGAGTTCCTCCAATCTTCAAACACCAGTGCAGCTAGTGCACCATGAGGCTTCCTACTCAGTGCATCAGCTACAATATTGGACTTACCAGGATGATACTGTAGGTCGAAGTCATAATCCTCTATATACTCAACCCATTTTCGCTGTCTCAAGTTCAGATCCTTCTGAGTAAAGAGATACTTCAAACTCTTATGATCGGAGAATATGTCAAACTTCACACCATACAAGTAACATCGCCAAATCTTCAAGGCAAACATCATTGTTGCAAGCTCCAGATCATGAGCGGGATAGTTCCTCTCATATGGTTTCAACTGACGAGAAGCATAAGCCACAACTCGACCATTCTGCATCAATACACATCCCAAACTCATCTTTGAAGCATCGGTATACACCACATAAAGCTCGTTACTATTAGGAACAGTAAGAACTGGTACGGTGGTCAAGCTCTGCTTAAACCTGACAAATGCTTCTTCACTTTCGTGATCCCAAACAAACTTGACATTCTTCCTAGTCAACTTCGTCAAAGGCAAAGTAATTCTCAAGAAATCTTGCATAAAACGACGGTAGTAGCCTACCAAACCGAGGAAACTACGTACCTCTACCATATTTCTCGGTCTTTCCCACTCCATAACAGCTTCTATCTTAGTGGGATAGACTGAAATACCTCTGTGAGAAATCACATGGCCCAAGAACTTCATTTCTGACATCCAAAAGTCACACTTCGATTTCTTGGCGTACAACCAATGATCTCTCAAGGACTTAAGTACTATCCCCAAATGTTCAGCATGCTCTTCTCAAGTTTTGGAATACACCAGGATGTCATCGATGAACACAACCACAAAACCATCCAAAAACGGCCTGAAAATCCGATTTATGAGAACCATAAATGCTACGGGAGCATTCTCAAACCAAACAGCATCACCAAAAACTCAAAATGACCATATCGAGTTCTGAATGCTGTCTTAGGTATATCATCCTCTCTTATCTTCAACTAATGATAACCGGATCTCAAATCGATCTTGGATAAGAATCTTGAACCACCGAGTTGATCAAACAACTCATCTATCCTTGGCAAAGGATAATTGTTCTNTCTTGTAACACCTCGCCTTGGAGTCACTTTCAAGAATACGGAATCACCAGTATCGAACTCTACCTCACGCCTCTTTGGATCAGCATAACTCTTCTAGCGACTCTAAATCTCCTTGAGTCTCTCTTGGATATCCTTGATCTTCTCAGTAGTCTCTTCAATCAACTCAGGTCCAAGAGTAACACGCTCTTCGGGTTCTGCCCAACACAAAGGCGACCTACAAGGCCTTCCATACAATACTTCATATCGAGCCACACCCACAGTGATCTGGTAACTGTTATTGTAAGCAAATTCCACCAAAGGAAGATGATCATCCCAGTTCCCACCAAAATCCAGTATGCAACAACGTAGTATGTCCTTAAAAATCTGAATGATCCTTTCAGACTGACCATCTGACTAAGGATGGTAAGTCGTACTAATATCCAACAACATACCCAATGCTTTTTGCAAGGCTCTCCAAAACTTAGAAGTGAATCTTAGATTTCTGTCAGAGACTATGCTTGAAGGCACACCATGCAAGCGTATGATGTTCTCCATATACAGTCTACTGAGCTTAGTAAGTGAGTAGTTTATCCGGATCGGTATAAAGTGAGCACTCTTCATCAACCGATCGACTACCACCCAAACTGCGTCATTCTTCCTCAAGGTCCTTGGCAAACGGGTTACGAAGTCTATCGTGATCTTGTCCTATTTCCATTCTGGAATTGGCAACGGCTGAAGTAATCCAGCTGGCCTCCGGTATTCAGCCTTGACTTGCTGACAAGTCAAATAATTAGCCACAAAGATAGCTACCTCCTTCTTCATCCCTTTCCACTAATACTGCCACTTTAAGTCCCGATACATCTTGGTACTACCCGGATGTACTACGAACCTTGATTTGTGAGCCTCTGTTAGAATAGTTTCTCAAAAATTAGGGTTATTAGCTACAGCCAACTTCCCACTGAAAAGTAAAAACCCTTCTCTGTTAGTGCTCCAACCATATAACTGTTCACCATTCTAAAGCCGGTTCCAAGTTGTCCTCAACTCCCTGCCTTGCCACTGACTCTGTTGGACAGTCTAGAGAAGAGATGGTAAAATCACAATGTTGCTCAGGCAAGCAACCCCTTCATTCTCGAAGTACTGCAAGTTGTAGTCACCAATCACAACTGAGTAAAGAGATACTTCAAACTCTTATGATCGGAATATATGTCGAACTTCACACCATACAAGTAACATCGCCAAATCTTCAAGGCAAATATCACTGCTGCAAGCTCCAGATCATGGGTGGGATAGTTCCTCTCATGTGGTTTCAACTGACGAGAAGCATAAACTACAACTCGACCATTCTGCATCAATACACATCCCAAACCCATCTTTGAAGCATCGGTATACACCACATAAGGCTCGTTACTATTAGGAACAGTAAGAACTGGTGCAGTGGTCAAGCTCTGCTTAAACCTGACAAATGCTTCTTCACTTTCGTGATCCCAAACAAACTTGACGTTCTTCCTGGTCAACTTCGTCAAAGGCAAAGTAATTCTCGAGAAATCTTGCATAAAACGACGGTAGTAGCCTGCTAAACCGAGGAAACTACGTACCTCTGCCATATTTCTCGGTCTTTCCCACTCCATAACAGCTTCTATCTTAGTGGGATCGACTGAAATACCTCTGTGAGAAATCACATGGCCCAAGAACTTCACTTCTGACATCCAAAAGTCACACTTTGATTTCTTGGCGTACAACCAATGATCTCTCAAGGACTTAAGTACTATCTCCAGATGTTCAGCATGCTCTTCTCGAGTTTTGGAATACACAAGGATGTCATCGATGAACACAACCACAAAACCATCCAAAAACAGCCTGAAAATCAGATTCATGAGATCCATAAATGCTACGGGAGCATTCGTCAAACCAAACGGCATCACCAAAAACTCAAAATGACCATATCGAGTTCTGAATGTTGTCTTAGTTATATCATCCTCTCTTATCTTCAACTGATGATAACCGGATCTCAAATCGATCTTGGATAAGAATCTTGAACCACCGAGTTGATCAAACAACTCATCTATCCTTGGCAAAGGATAATTGTTCTTCACTGTCAACT